>BGPR01014657.1:0-38691 GCA_013235015.1 Araneus ventricosus
TCGTTCCGGTTATTGTATATTAAATTTAAAAGATTGTATACATATTTACGATTCTCATGGCACCTTTCTCCGTTCTCACTCAATGCAGTAAATCCTCCGCTTATCAACAATGCCATGCAAAATTATATATTCTGATTTGCATCACAATACTAAATAATTTATTCATTCTTCTTCATTTCTTAAATCTTTAATTTATTTCAGAATAATGGGAAGAAAACAAATATATGTGATGCCAGATTGAAACTCCCCTGAAAGAAAAGTCGATCGGTTGTAGTGTATATACTTCAAAAAGGGCTGCAAAATTCATGCAGGTATAATTTTTTTTATACGCAGAAACTTCCTTACGGCTTTCACCCCTATCGAATTCTCCTATGCTTTACATTTCAGGACAAATAAAGATAGGTAAAGAAATTCATAAATGGAAGACATCACTATCCTTATACAGGGCAACAATCTTGACAAATAAAATAGTGAAACATCTGTAAGCTATATATTTTGTCTTTTTTTTGTCATATTTTACACTTGGATTGTCACATTTATCAATACCAAATGATAAATAGAATCACAGTTCAAGTTATTAAAAACAATTATAAGACATAAATGTTGACTTTTTAAAATTTTTCTCTTTTTCACAACAGTTCTTTAATTCCTATAGGGTTTGACCTAATTCTCTTTTAATTTAAAATTTACACTTTACATTAAGGTTTCTAATTGTTTTTATTTATCCTTAGACTCTGTAAGCCATAATTGTATTTCTTAAAATCTATAATCTAAAGGTCCTTTATATTTCTCCTGGAACACATATGTATGGATGAAAAATTCTTGTCTGCTTGTATTAAAATTAAGAATTGTACTTTACATTATGATGCATGGAACTGTTTTTAAATTGTTGTTCCTCATTTTTTTTAGGCTTGTTTATATGAACACATATTATTCTGTTATTTTTCAAGATATTATTTTAGTTCATTTCTGTACAGGTTCAAAAAACTTATCAAGAACCAATTCCACTCTGCCAAAAGAATATATAGACAGAATTTTCTCACAGAATGAATTAGATTATTTTGCAATTGTATTTGAAAAGAAACCAAAGTTTTCTCTGACCATATACCAGTGCTCTCACACCCCATTACAGATGCCAGCTTTCCTGTTGTTCTAAATGACTCTCTCAGTAAACCATTTTGTCGTTTGATAGTAGAATTGAAAGATTTTTTTCCACCAAGCAATTCATTAACCTTACAATCTAAAATTACTATAATCAATCGAGATAAAATTAGTTTGGTCATTGTCGTGGTTAAAATTTGGAAGACCAAATATAGGCAAAATATTGTTTAAACAATTGATAGTTCTAAAGTGATGTTTTGTAAAGATGGCTACAAATATCTATATATGTGGATCAATTATAGTTAAGATAAAATTGGTCATTGGACCTAGGAGTTTACCAACAACTCATAGCCAAATACATGACCTGGTGCCGGAAGTTTCTGGTTGAATCATCTATGTTGATTAATTTGCTTTTGGTTTGTTTTCTAGGCATTTCACAATACTGCACAAATTCTTGTATCTAAGTACATCCTTTCCCATTGATACTTTGCTCTAATGAATTCCAAAAGTTTCTATACCAAATGCTTAGACAGCGTTTCAATGAACATTAGGAGATTTGATGGCTAATTCTATTACAATTTTCTTTTTATTTTTTATGTGCATTTTTCTATCATTAACAAACCTGGATGTATACACAAGAAAATATTGTTTAACGATGTTGGACAGTCAAATCATTCATATGCATAAAGATACGTTTTTTTGTTCCAATTAGAAATGTTTTGAATGGAAGTTTATCATATGGATTGAAAAGAAAAAGTGATGTTGTTAATTTAAGAGAATTCCACTGCTGAAGAACCTGAGATTAACTACAAGAGTTGAAAGATGTTGAGTTGTGATACGTGTAAAGTATATACAATAACCACCTCAGCAACTACTTTCATGCTTTTATTTCAAGACTTTGATATTTAGCATCAGTTAAGAGTTCAAAATTTTCCCCCAATAATTGATCATGAAAATGTTTGACCGAAGCATAAATAGCAAGCAATTCTCTTCGTATCGAAGGATATTTACATTCTGCTGGTGTTAATTTTCTAGAAAAAAATTCTAAAGGATAGAAAACATTGTCTTTCTTTTGCAATAATATACCACAAATAGCAATTTTACTAGCATCAGTAATTAATGAAATAGGCAAATTTGGATCAAAGTTTTTTAACGTAGGTTTTTTGAGAATGATTTCCTGCACAGTGTTAAAAGCATTTTCACATTCAACTGACCAAACAAATGGAGTATTTTTCTTTGTTAATTTTACCAACGGTTCAACAATACCTGCATAATCATAAATCAAACCTCTAAAATAATTTAGCATACCCAAAAGCATTTGTACCTGCTTTAAATTTTTTGGCCTAGGAAAATTTGTAACTTTGTTTACATTCTGTTCTGATGGAGAAAAACCATTAGCATTTAAATCAAAACCAAGATAAGTAATTTCTGGTTTGCACAATTGCAATTTTGATGGATCCAAAGTTAGATTAAATTTTATGAGTCTATCAAATACTGCTTGCAAAGTTACTTTAAGTTCACATAGGGAATCTGCTGCAATAATAATGTCATCAAGAAAAAATTGAACATTTTTACCTGTGATACCATTTAAACATTTTGAAATTAGTGTGTGAAAATAAGATGTACTGTTTTTTGAGCCAAAAGGAAGTCTGGTCGGTTGAAAATTACCTATTTCTGTACAAAATGCAAGTTTTCGCTTATCCTTATCTCTCAATTTTATTTGAAAGAAAGCTGATTTCAAATCCAAAACACAATAAATTTTCCTACCTGCAATGTTTTTAATAATTTCAGAAATTTTTGGAAGACAAATTTTGAATGTTTCAGTTATGCTATTAAGAAGTCTATAATCTACAACCATTCTGAATTTAGGTTCAGAATTACTGTCATTAGGATTTTGTTTTTTCTTAATGAAAATTACAGGAAAACAATAACTGGAAGAAGATGGTTCAATGATACCTGCCTCTAAAAGATTATTAATTTCCTGCTGAGCATATTTTTTAGCCATGAGAGGAATAGAATAAGGTTTTGTTTGTAGCGGAAAATTATGCAGGAGAGAAAATTCTGGGATTACTGCTGAAGTTTCCCCAAGAGTTTTGCATGATTTTGAAAATACCTTATAATTTTTGAGAAGTAAATCTTGCATGTCTTTTTTGTCTTTATCATTAAGATGATCAAGTTTAAAATCAGATTTGAGTAACTCGTCTCTGCGCATTTTATGAATTTCATTTAAGTTTAAGTTGTTAATTTGATAAATTTCAGATTCAGAAGGAGACATGATGTCATTAACATCAAATGTTGATAATTTGCCCATAATTGTATTCTTTCTAACATGAATGACTTTATTTGTGTTATTTTCAATTATGGTGTGAAAAAGATTAGCATTAGTGGGAACATTTAGAGATTCATTGATTAAATAACCTAGTTTATTTTTCTTTGGAATAAAAATTAGATCTTTGTTTTTTGAAATATTTTTAGGAACTTTTAAATTTATAATTTCTGTTGAAAAAGGCTGAACTGTAATATTATTGGCTATTTTGACATTAAGCGCATGAAAAGTTTCCTCGCTGACATTACCTTTTTCACCAAAATTGTTGTTAATTTGCTCAAAACTTTCTTTTTTGTTTTTGTCACTTTCAGATATGTCACAATTAGTAGTTTCACTGCAAACATTGGTGGGAGAATTTTCCTCAAAATCAAATTTTTGATTACCAACTAGAAGTTGTTTGTTTACAGTGTCTATAACAACTTTATTTCTTTGTAAGAAATCATAACCAAGAATAGCATGATACTGAGCATTCCAAGAGTTTAACGTGACAAAAAATTGATTCGAGAACCATTTATTTTCAATTTTGAATTTTAAATTGATTGCTGACATGTATGGAACAACTGTGTTATCTATTGTTTTAATTCTGACCATTCTTGAAATATACTCAACCTTAGTTTTTGTTTTGATTTGATCAACAATGTGTGGTTGAATTAAACTTACATTAGCGCCTGAATCAATGAGACATTTTAACTGAGTACCACAAATTTTTATATTTACAATTGGAAGATTGTTGCTATTGTTAGTGCATGACATTAATACTTTGTTTTCTGAATTATCTAAAACTTTTTCTTTATTTTGATTTGGCTGTTTAGCTGAATTTTTATTTTTTGATTTATTAGTTTGAGAATTTTGCTTCTTGATTACATTTTTATCCTTAGATTTCTCACCATCATGCCTTTCTAACACTTTGACATTAGTCTGTTTTTTCTTAGTTACATGAGACACTTTTTTGTTGTTTACAAAATCATAACTCTTTTTTTTATAGATTCCTGCCAAAGAGAATTCTTTTTTTTGTGGTTTGCAAGAATCTTCTAGAAGTTTAAATTGCTTCTGAAACCTCTGTTTGAAGCAGATCTAAAATTACCTCTGAAACCTCTACCATAATTATTCCTTTGATTTGCACGAGAGCGATAAGGATGAAAGTTATTTGCACGAAAAGTTCTGTTGTAGTTTGGCCTAACATTACCCCTGTAGTAATTGCCACGGGTATAATGAAAACAATTATTGGCTTTGTGGTTTAACTTGCCACAAATTTGACATGGAGATTGTTGGTTACTTTGAACATTATTGGAGTTGGTTGCTGGTGCTTCTGTCAAACTATTCACACACAAATTTTGGGAAGATATAGCATTTACTTTTTCAGATAGTTCTAAAATTTGATTATTCGTACTCAATTGTTGTGATAAAATCTGGTTTGATACGGTGATGCCAGTCAATGATTTGCCAACAGGCGGCAATCGGCAGAAGTGTGAACGAACCAAATGAATCTAAAGAACTACCGCCCGACGGTACATTCCAGTGTCAGCCATCGGTGGCTCTCGCCGGCGTGAACGTGTTAAAACGCATCTAAGAAGTGCATGTCGTTTATAAAATAAGGATATATAATGCATGTTTCGCACACATGAAAAGATAATAATTTAGAGTGTCCAGACTAATAACTACAGAACTACTTATTAGAATTTAACGCGTTAATCGCCATGTGAATAAAATACGATTCACACTGCGATCAAATACAATTCATACCTACTATCTAATCAGATGTACCCTCCTCTGCTGTAGAGATAGCAGAGAAGGGGTCATATAATCAGATAGATGGTTCGAATTTCTGGCAAGAGTCGTGGCGATCAACGTATTAAAAATATTTATGTAGAAAGAACACCTCAATAAGCTTTTCTTTTTTAATATTGATACAGTTTGATGTATGTGTCTTTTGTAGCATGGCAAAAGGCTAATAAATTCTCACTAAGTGTCTAAGCGATATTAGGCTCTCACCAAATGCGTATCAGGAGCTACAGGACAAATTGCTTGAATGATATGCATCTTCGAGGTTTCCAATTTCACACGACGATTTATCCACGGTTTCAATTTCATAATTTTAAACCAAACAACAGTGGCACCGACTAAGAGCTGCGTTTTGATTGGAGTATCTTTCGTGAGGTGGAAATCGACTAAAATCATTTAAAATGGTGATAGTCAGAGTTTCATAACTCTGTCAGTTTTATATGCACGAGAGTAATTATTTATGTTTAAAATGTAAGTGTGACACCAATATTTAATTAATGGAACTGTAGAATTAATAATAGGATTATTATTAATTATTATTAAAAGATTATCATTAATAGAATTTTTAATAGGATTTAGACTTCGTAATATATTTAAGCATTAAAAAAAGCCTAAAATATAATTATTTAAGTCACTTACAAACTTTTCCAACCGGAAGTATATAACTATTCTTAACGGTTTAGAAATTAGCTATTGGGCAAAGATTAGAGTGGACACCCTGTATATTTTAGATGAGAAAGTGGGCGTACGTACCTCAACTGGTACTGGAGGTTGGCCAGCTGCAAATAAAGAAAGATATTAGAAACTTTTGACCCAATTTTAAAATCACACAGATTTAAATATATATATATACACTTTCCGATACGTACCTTCTTCTTCGGCATCCCTGCGCCTGCCCTAAAATAAAAAAAATAATCTGCGATAAACTTTTTGAATAAATATTTTATATGTGCATGTACAGACAAATCTACAGCAATTTTTATAAATTTAAATATGAGCTGGAATTCAGACAAAAGTTCTTTTCTTCACCAATTTTCAATTATCCTAACTCATTTTAGTAATGAGTAAATAAATAAATAAACATCACATGTAAGAAAATAGAAAAATCAAAGCAGAAATTGCAAAGGGTTCGTCGAGTCACGCAGATTCTTATTCGAGACAAACGTGACGGACCTCAATCCGCCTGACTGGAATCGGATTAACTCTCGATCACTCTGCAAAAGTGCCATCATTTGAAAAGTTAATTGAATTGACTTGATGGCAGAAAATCCAAATTTGGCTACACTGCGCTATACGCATGGGAAAAACTCCAATGAACAGGAGCCCGTACCTAAAATGTAGTATACTATTAGGTAGTCAGCAACTATAGATTTACTCCTTAAATTTTCAAAAATTCAGGATATTTACGGCTTGAGGTCCTGTCAATTCCACGAGGTTGACCTGGTTAACAGTTCTAATGTAGGATGGAAGCAGGGGGCCGAGCTCGCTGTGGCTCAGTGCCTGAACATGCGAAACGCAACAGTATTGGTTGGAAGTCGTTACCACTCATCTGGGTTATTGTGTTTCGTTGTGAACTGAAAACTATGGCTGGCATTCTTCTCTGCAAGACGGTATTTTGAAAATGGTTGTAAAGGGAAATTGGGGTGAAATATAGATTTTCAACGAAACCAAACTTTAAGAGGCGGTCTATTGAATTAAGATAACAAATCGCAAATTCGGCTAATATTATTAGCTTTCATTAGTATCGAGCTAATATTATTCATTTTAAAAATATCTATAAAGTATTATTACTATCAAAAATCACACGTAGAAGTTTCAGATTATTGAATTCCATTTGTCAACTCTAGAATTTTTTGAAAATACATTCGATATAATTTATGTGATGAAATGCTAAAACATTGATTGATTTTTTGATATAATATGGGTTTGTGGAGCAAAGGTCATTCAGTATTTGGCCAAATGATTCTTCTTACCCTTGCTTGGGGTCTTCTCTCCTTTGCCTTCTGAAAAACACAATGATTACATTATCGTCTCTTCTTTGCTAATAAGAATGAATGAGTAACAGGCATTTAGCTATTAAATTTCTTAGCAATTATTGAAACATATTAAGCCAGCACAAAATGTGCTCAAGCACACATCAGAACAGAATGCCCGATGAGTTTTGTTCGTTATGTAAATCGAAACGTCTGCCGTGTAGAAAAACTGGAAATTTTGTGAACAGTAGAACCTCTCCCCCCCCAAAAAAAATCCGAGATCAGCAACTTTTCGCAGGCTTTATAGTTTGTCATTATTATTATTATTTGAGTGCGAATCATTTACACAAGGCTCTGCTTTTATCAGTATTGACAAAATTACATGTAACGCCATTAATAAACCGACTCGAAAGTTTTATTGGTGCCAAAAAGCCATTGAATCGCCAAAAAGAAAAACCATTAAAACGACCACCATCTTTGAAACGGCATTGAAAAAATAATAATTCATATACTTACAATCTTTTTCGTGACTTCAAGAAACATTCATGTTAAATTCGAAGAAAGACCGTCAATGAGGAAAAAAAATTATAAACAGACAGAAGAAATACCGCACGGTAAATTTAAAACATGATCTTGCTTCACTCGGTCAAAAAAACCCACTCAGAATTATGGCGATTTTTTACTAATTCAATTTCCTCGCGTTATATCAACGTGTCGTTTTGAAGCAACACGGCGGGTATTTTGGTGCGGACCTTGTCATTTTGAACTGTCAGATGATGAGGACGACACTTGATCTGGTCCCCCTGTCCAGGCAGCATATTTACAAACCCTACATTGATAGAACTGAGGCACTAAATCGGACAATATGATTAGCTCGCTTCGCCGAGAGCCGATGACGTCGTTCTTTGCTCTCGTGCGTGTACTTCTCATTAGTATAATTTCTTACAGTGTGGGATGTTTTATTTTTTATGATATTTTAAAAAATAATTTCATTTTTTAAAATATTACAACCCAGGGAAGAATGTTTTCTGTGCTCAACTGTGGGAAAACGAAGAAGAAAAGTAGGACGACTCAGTTCTATCAGGGTAGGGTTTGTAAATATGCGTCCAGGCACCAATGGGAGGACGTTTGCCCACCCCCCGCTCGACAGATGTAACGTGCAACATAAAGTCGAGTCATTCATAGACGTTAACATCCGATACAAAAATGACTGGTAATCCATTTATATTTCAAGTATTCCACGGATACCACAACACATTCCCCAAACGGAAAGGGGGCATCTAATTACACGGTAAAAATATTACATTGCTAATAGGTTAATGCAATTTTTTGAGTTTAGAGTATATATATTTTTAACAAACAACTCAATATTTTAAGATATTAAAATTTCTACAGCAGCACTTGGTGATAATCGTTTCTTTTTTTTTTGCTAACTCTTCACGAGATGATTTATTTTCATTCATATAAAAATTCACGTACTGTGAAATTACACCTACCAATAAAGCAATTCTTTATTTTCAACGATTATGTTATGAGCGTATGGTACATAATTTCATATTTGCGTTTTTACCTCATTTTTGGACATTTTACCACATTATTTACAGGAGACGTCAAATGACATCTTGAAATCCATGTTGTTAGATGCAGGCTCAAAAATGATCAAACTTGTTAGCGGTCAACAATTCGTTAATATTTCAGAACTTGCACGTCAATAAAATAAAAAAAGTCTAATAATACACAAAAAGAAACATGAAAGTGAAAACACACTAATTCCTTCCATTATAATTCAACGTAGCTTGCGAAATGCAAATCTATAAGATTAAAAAATTAACTAGTTTGTTTTCTCAACTACCCATTAGATTACACCTTCTATTTAGGAAATGTGTTGCCAATTCAGTTGAGAACCCTAACGGAGAATTGATTTTCAAGGATTCCACGTAATTTTTGTATCGAATTATAAAGCCTGTGAATGATATTCTTTCAATTTACAAGTTTAATATTGAGCTAAATCGATTCACGTATGGTGTAGGGGAAGACCAGTTGAGGGGTTAAAGGAGATTCGAACCATTCTATAATATTTTAGGTTTTTTTTCATTTGTTTTTATATTATTTTAAAAAAGTTTTTTTAATATCGTGGGAACAAGCGAGTGTACAAATTTAGACACTAAAAGAATGAAAAGTATTGGTTTGAAAATAATTTTAAGTGTATTCTACAAATTTATTAAGATTAGATGACGAAATTATACGGAAATAAAATTGATATAATTGAAAAACTGTTTTTCTTTTTAATTTTGAAGTCATGTAAAAATGCTTTTTGTGCGCTTATATCATTCGAAATTATTGGGGAAAATCGTTAAAATCGATTAGTTTTTAATTAAAATAACAAAAATTTTGAAAATCCCTCTTTGTGAGCACGCACTATCCAAGGTTAGCATTCGAGAACGTTTTGAACGGTATTCGCATGACACAATTCACAAGTAGTATGCAAGGATATAAACAATCATGCAAAAATGATCGTTGGTATGCAAACAAATGAGATAGACACACAAATCAATATCTGTTCTGTAGAATTTCTTTTCTGCTTGCCAAGCACAGATAAATTTCAAATTGATTTGTTGATCTAATTCCATTCATGAAAAATCGCCAGGGGAGTTTAAATTTCGATATTTTAATTTCCAAAATAAATTCTCATATATGAATAAAACTGCATTAAAAGATACGTTTTTTAAAAGAAATAGCGAACGGATTTCGAACGGTTAGAAATAAATTAGGTGTAAAAATGTTTTTAATGACTTCTCGCAAACGATGTTTTTCTTAAATTTGCATGTCTATGGAAGCCTCCATAGTCTTCATTTTTGAGGATATTTTATTAACTTTATCTTATTCCTTTTATTAGTACTCTGTATCAGTTTTAGATTTCGACTTAAAGTTGGCCTGGTTATTTCAATAAAAAATGTAATTATTCGAAGATGTAATAATTTAGTAAGCACGAATAAAAGCATTTCCTAAAAATTGAATTAAAGAGCAAAATAGCCAGATTTGATCAAAATGTATTCTAGAGTAAAATAATGTGAAATTAAGTGAATTTTTTTTAATAAAATAGTAGTAGTAGTAAGCAGTATTTAAAATGTTTTAAATTAAAAATTTTAAGACTAAAAAATTCTTTAGTTGAAAAGGCTCGTTTTAAATATACTTAGATATATTTAAATGTATTTCTATGCTAAATTTCATAACTCCAGGACAATAATTTTTAAAAAAATAACCTAAAAGGGACCACTATTTGCTGAAGCATATGTAGTATGCACTTGCAAAAATCAATGCGCAATTTTTTAATTCTTATATTGAAGAGAATATCTAACTCTCTTGCGTGTTCCAAATTAATCATCTACACTCAGAACCCGTACGACAGGAAAAAAACTTATAAATGTGTTAAAACAATTAGCACTAGGTGAAGATTTATCTATTGGTTTGACTATTTATTAATTGGTTTCACTATCAGCGGCTATGGTACCATGATTTTGACGCATGGGCTTTGTGGGGTCTCCTCCAGGCCCGCAATTCCCACGGGAGAAGACCTCCAACGAACTCGCCAAAGCTAGAAGAGAAGGAGCCGCGACGTAATCTTAAGTCGTAAATCACCCCTTGGCTGACGCAACCTGAAGGCACACGCGCCCGCGGGACGGACCTCCCAAGGTTGGCGACATGTTGATTTGCCGAAAAAGTAACCTTTGGAGTTTCAGCCCTCTGCGAATGATAAGAGAAAGAAGGCTTTGGGTTGCGGTTGGTGACCGCGATCAACCACCCGACAAATCACTACGATGTAACCTTTCGGCCCCGCCTCATAGGGGTTCGACGAAGGGGTTTTTAAGTTGAGTTTGGAGAAGGAGGGAGAGGAGACGAGACTCGATTGAATTCGGAACTTGATTCGGATCTCGATTCTCGAGATCTGTGACGTTTGGAAGTCAGGTCTCAGCTCAAGATTCTGGATTTGTACGGGCGCCTAATCCCCATGAAAATCGAAAGTCAATCCTTGGCTGGATAGCTCTTTGGAGAGCTGGAAAAGCAACCGAGAATTCCTTGAGAATTGCTCAGAACTAGTGAGCGTGCCATACCTCACTGCTAATTACCTACCTTAGTAATTCACGTAACTCTTTGGTCGTTATTTCGACTATTTGAGCGTTAGAATACCTCAAATTTCTATTTCGGGCCATCGGACTTTGAACTCGCCCCGAGCTGAACTTTTGACTGAACTTTATCCGTTCTCTTAAATCGATTGCTAATCGATTACTTACGAGTAGACTCACACTATAACTGCGATTGAATCCAGTTATGAACATTTGACTTTTGACTCTCGCGATCTCATACAGAGTCAGGCAGATTGTTTGAATGATTTCTTTATCTCTGTAAATTTTCTTGTAAAAAGTTCATTAATCAAGAAACTTAATTAAAATTAATATACTGTATTTCTGTGTCTTTTGATATCTGATCGGACCCCAGTATCACTGGGCTAAGACCTTACAGCTTCTTAACCGTGTGGTGCTCTCCCGATGGTGAAGCTGTGCCATGATTCCTACTGAGTACTCTTTGTACAAAAGATTTAAATAACATCTTTGTGAACTTGACCAATGAGTGTTGGCAAGTCAAGCTCTTACGATGCAAAAATGTTTTTTTTTAGAGATAGTCAAATGTCAAATAAATAATGCCGAATTTAATGTGTAAAACACATAGAATTTTTAGCCATGGATTAAGTCTGGAAGAAAGGAAAATCCATGGAATGCACATATCTAAATAGGAAATTATAAAATATGAAATCTATGGATCGAAAGAACTCGACTCGTTTAGAGGCATGGGCGAATTATTTGTCAAAGTCATCCACCGTCAACTGATGAATGGTTGTTTTAAGCGGGGAAAAACGCTATGGCTTATCAATTAACTTCTAAGAAACAAGCCACATTCAAGTGAAAAAAAAAATCATTTTAATACCGGCTCTAAAATTTATGCTTTTCCCCCATGGAGAAACTTTATGAGAGCTTTGCTTTATTATTTTTCCGCCATCATAAGCATTGCTGCTCTTTATTTTTTAAACACTATTGCTGTGATTTGTTTATAATACCGAGTTGAAATAAAACAGATACTACTTTTTCAATTAATATACGTTAAATTTCCACTATTTTAATTTTCAACTATCTAGAAATTTTTTTTCTAGTTAACTAAATGAACTAAATTGTTGGTGGTACGCGCCGCCTGATGAAACATCTAAGTGCGAGCCACCAGTGCGCGCCGGCGTGAATGTGATAACTGGCAATTGATTTATCAGTTGACACTTCTGACGATGGATATTTCTTAAATGATTTGCCTATGAATGTTTGCGAATCGCACGTTCTTACGATGCGGAAGCTGAGTCACGATTTATACTTTGAACAAATGATAACAAAGCCAAATACCGCTGTTACTAACTCAAGAAACTTCATTATGCCGCATAATCGTACGATATGCGCACAAACGATTCTGTACATCAAGAATCCATCGACTTGAACTCGTGCTTATGAGAACGTCATCACGACCACCTGCACCTTACGAGCCTGTATAGAACAAAGATTAAAGTGTATGAAAGTATAAAGTGTCCCCACCCATCCACAGTGGTTGTCTTTTCATACTTTTTACAAAGACGGTTTTTGGAGTAGATTACTCGGATGATGCTCATCTTGCATGAAATCCGTCAATTATTTTCGAGTAACTCGCGAGAGATGTGAACTTCCATTGCGGACTGGTACATGTGTAATGTTATAATTTGCACCACAGTTCAGCGATCTCGAGACTGAGGTGTAGGAATCTAGTTAGCGAAGATAATAGCGACTAAAATTCGAACACAAATGTGTATATTATCCATCCATTCAAACCCCTAATCTCATCACACTACAAAGAATAAAGTTTTATATAATTAAATAAGCACAGATTTTGAAAAAATGGGATGGCGTATAAAGTGCGCCAACCTGAGTTGAGGGTTCAAAAAAGTTACCTGTCCGCAAAGGGTTAACCCTACACTAGATATTGTGGTATTTTCAAATAATATAAAAAAGAGCATTTCATAAATTTAATACCTATTCTAACTTTTATCAAGTTCTTAAGAAAACATTTAAAATATAAAGACGTCACATAAATATATTCTACTTTAAAAAGAAATAAATAAAATGAAAAGACCCATTAGGCACGTGTATATTTGAAAAAGTGAAGTAGAAATATTTTACAGTTCTACAGTTCGTCTTTTCGTAAACGTTGCCTGACAACGAGGAAAAAAATGTTTTTTAGAATTCGATATTGTTAACTGCAGAAAGATTTACACATTAAGAAGATTTTAAAAAATTCACATTAAGCAAGTGACCGCTTGCTGTACAAGTCCAGAAAAAAATATTTGGAATGAAAAAGTTATCCTGCGAAATCGAATACTTGAAATACAGTAGATATACAAAATTTTCAAAGATCACAGCCATAATGTAATTCGAAACCTTATCACAAAGAACTGACCTTAGGGGACTCACCATTTCCGAAAGCTTTTCAGCTTCTCTCCTTCTTCTACGAGAAGGGCCTTCTGAAAAACAGAAATAAGTTTTTGTAAGAAAGTAATTAGAATCCCACAAGACATTAAACATTTTCTATGAAACAACAATATGAAACTTTCTTAAAATTCTTACGTTAAATTTCGTTCTTGGACTTTTAAAATCCGAAAACAGCTCTATATAACGGACTCTAACATTGAACCATTGTCAATAATAAAAGAAAATCGTTTTCCGTATCAATTTCTAATCAGACATTATGTTAACTCGAATTTTCTTGCAGCAAATTGTATTTTCTTTTCATTATTTCCTTCGTGTTTATCAATTTTCATTTTATGACTTTTAAGGCTACACAGTACCCTAAAAATGACAAAAATATCGAAAATTTTTTTTTCCATTTTTCGATGGCCCATACGATTGGGAAACTTGACTCCAAATTTTGGATCTGATATCCAAATAGTTTTGAAGATTTTAAAGTTTTCTGAGTGTTGACAGTCTCAAAATTTGACAGAGTGGTTAGTTTCGTTTTTATTTTGAAGCATTTTTCCATTCTTAAAATAAATTAATTAAAAATATTTTGTAAATAAATCAATTCCTTGGGTGAAATGGTTATCATAACTTCGTTGTTCACTACCCAAATCGTTTCTGTTTGTTTATATTATGCGTTCTTATTGAGTTCTCATTACTACCTAACTGATATTCACAAAAACGACTTTTTCAAGACCAATATTAATTTTTACACAGAGTTTATTTTATTTAGAAGCTTTGCAGTACAATATTATTGTTTTTCATTCATTTTTTTGGTGAGAAAATGCCACTATCGAAAAGTTATCGACTTGTTAAGAGAAAAAAATGTTTTGAAAAGCTGGCAGATTAATTACATAATATTTCAAATAAGGAAAAAAAAATCAATCATATTGCGTTAAAATAGTGTTTTAGTGCATTTTATATGTTGGGAAATAACATAATAAAAAATTAGAGCTCTACAAGCATTATTAGTTTTGGTTTCATGCCTTTACAAACTTTAAATGCATTTTTCTCAGATTTTTATTTTTGGCGATGCAAGTGTTTTCTATTCCCTAAGGCTTTTTTTCTGTTCAAGACTTGAAATTTTTTGTAGATACTTTCATATATATGTTCTATAAGAATTAGCATGGATTTAGGCCTGAGAGTTCTAGTTATTTTTTTAAAAAAGTTCAAAGTTGATATTTTTAGAATTTTCATGCTTTTTCAGGTTTTTTCACAAAAATTAACTATCAAAAATTAAAAAAGAGTCAGATCATCAATCCCATGTTAACTCTTGTTCCCAAGAATACAAGAAATTTAATTCACTTGAAATAACTAAAAAATATTAAAAATTGAGAATTTTATAAGAGTTTAAAAAACTTTAAAAATTTCAATTTTTTCAAATTTTAAAATAATAGCTCTTGGTAAAATGACGTTTTTAAATCGGAATCTATTTATTAATATAATCCAAAAATAAAGTCAATTATTTATTTTATTATTACTGTCTCCAAAAAAAAGTTTTGAAAAAGGGTACTGTGTAGTAGGGTGGATCGAAAAATCAAAGTTTGGATAAAATAATCGGCATAGGGCGCAAAAGTTGTCTTTTAAGTGTATTAGCATATATGCAAAATTTTTTCAACTTTGTTTAATATCTTCCGGTGCCCCAAAACGCTTAAATATTTGCAAAAAAACATTTTTTATGCAAATTTCGAATTAAAAATCAAAAATTAAAAATGTGTTAAAGAAACGATTTTACAGGGAGAAACGTAGAGGAGAGGGCAAAGGAATGATAAAAAATACCAACAAATATTGGAAAATTATCGTACTGAAAAAATATCGTGTTTGTTCGATATCACATTTTGTAAGTGTACAAATTTCGATAAATGTAAATTTCAAGAAGACATGAACATTTCACTTGCTAAGTGATTGTTTATAAAATATCGAATATTAGAAAGCAAAATGGTTATTGGAGAAGTGGAAGTAATTGCTAATGAAAAAAAGAGAAAAGGAAAAAAGAAAACAGATGGAAGACAAAAGAATAAAACCTAAAATGGTTAAAAATGATGCTGCTCATGCTCAATCAAAGGAGCTGCTTGAGCTCAACACTATGTCTCTGTCCTGTGTATACAGATATCGGATGTAATTACCTATGGAATATCAATCATAAAATCGTTTAGGTTCCTTACCTTAGAATGGAATGTATCCTTGCCGGAGTTTCAGATAGAATTCATTTACTCTTTGCTGTGCTGCCAATTCATACAAGACATTTGAATTGTACACACGAGGGAATGGGCTTCGCGTAGTAGATCGCAATAAAATTCGTAGACAGCGTAAAAAGCTTTAAAATGTAGTTGCAAAGTCTACTAAGTTAACAGTGTCGTTGTCTCTTTTAACCGGATTATATTTCGATGGGAGGAAAGAAAACACGAAAGTGCTAATTAAGAAGGACACAAGGTACTACCCAAAGACCACGAAAGAGGAGCATTACACTCTTGTAAACGAACCTACCTGTGTATATCGGACATGTTACTGCTGCAACAGGAGGAGCTAAAGCCATAAAAGAAGCAATACTCAATTTTTTGGAACACATAATATGCGATTAAATGGGCTAACAGTAATTGGACGCGATGGAACAAATGTTAATACTGGGCACAAGGGAGGTATTATTCGCTTGGTGGAACTTGCCTCAATAGACCATTACAATGGTGAATTTGTTTGCTTCAAACAAATGAGTTACCCCTCCGTCATCTACTAAATTCTTTGGATGGGCAACAGCTGGTCCTAAAGAATTTTATCCACCACTTCGTAAAGCAATCAAAACCTACGAGGAACTACCTGCAGCTCCTTTTTCTTCAATAAATGTGGAGAATATGCCACATAATATAGATAGAATGGTTCTCAGCAATGATCAGTAATATCTATATGATATTTGCCTAGCGATATTACGTGGTGAATGGTATTCTGACCTGGCATTAAGAAAGCCTGGTCCAGTTGTTCACTCAAGGTGGCTAACAATTGCAGGTATAATTTTAAGGTTGTATGTGGTCACAGAAAAACTATCTGACAATCTTATTATTCTTGCAACATATATTATGAAGGTATATGCAACCTGTATGGTTCCATGTCAAGACAAATCCCTCCATAACAGAAGGAGCGCTGCATATTTGGAGACTTATTTAATTTTTTAGATATTTTTAACCCAATTTAAGAAATATAGCACACACTTTTAGTCAACGAAATAGCTTCTTTTGTCATCCAGAAAATTTGCTATTGTCAATTCTCACAAATAACAGAGAGAATATAAGGTCTTTAGAACTACGAAAACTAATTTGTGCTAGATATGAAAACAGAGGATTATCAGAATAAGAATTTTTCAAGTACCAAAAATAGACTTTAAAGCAAAGGATCTTTTTGCACTTATTAACTGGCAATGAGTTGGACATTTGAACCACCTCTTTTGATGAATGTGCCATTTAAATAAATAGAGAACATGGTAAAAGTTAGACAGAGCAATGGTCAAAATATCCATGCCATACCCAAGCTGTAGAAAGGTGTTTTCTCATAGTGTTTGAAGTGTCGGAAAGTGTGTATGGAGAAGAGAAGAGACACGGCTTCATATTGAATAGGATACAATCAAGAAGTCTTATCAAGCATTATAATACAAAAAGGATTACATCCTTTAGAAATATGTAAATCTTCAAATTAATAGAATTAAAAAATTTATGATTAAGTTCACTTTTTATAAGTTTTGTGATTCATTGCTTTGACTATTAAATTTATAGTTCATGTATTATTATAAAATTATAATTATTTATAAGTTTACACTTTAATACTTGAATAATCTGCCAATTTTTCAAATATTTTTTATTAATTCACAATTTTTAATAGATATTTGTAAAAATGTCAATTTTTATCTCTTTGGGGGGCTTTCAGGTCACCAGAAGATATGAATGAACTTTAATAATAACAAAAAAAACGCAAATTAATATACCCAAAACAAAACTTTCTTACCCGGCGCTAAGGGAAATTTTGAAAATATTTTTTTATAAATTTCCCCCAAAAAATGTCATTTTTAACTATTTTTGGAGCACTTGGGGCACTGGAAGATATGAATGAATTTCAATAAAAAAAATTATATAAACTAATATACTTAAGACACAACTTTCACGCCCCATGCCAAACAGAATTTCAAAAAAAAAATTTTTTTCCTATACTTTTCGATCCACCCTACTGTGTAGCCTTAATTATAGACAATTTTAAAGTCAAGTCCAATAATTCAGAATGAACGAACGAATGAGGGATGACTCTTGTTTGAAGCTATGTCATGAATATTTGGAGATGACTTCAAGATTTATGAACATGGCCTGATAATCATAATACAATACCCGAGCAGAGACTCTACTCTCGAAATTCTTACTGCGCGTGAAATGCGTACCAAATTTAATACAGCCGCTCATTTTTAATGCTTTACAAAAATGGTTTTACTTCAACTAGTATTTATGCGAGTAGTGGACATTCTCCCAAAAAATAAATATATCGACTCTTCATCGCAGTCCTTTAAGAATTAACAATTTTATTTCGAATGAGAATAATTTACACAAGTCAAAATAATCTTGCGAGGTCTTGTTTCAACTCGACCGTTCTGCATTTCTTCCGTTTGTCTGTAAATTTGTCAGTCACGACCAAACGCGTCGTTCGATTTTCTCGTAATTTGGTATGAATATTTCTTGAAGTTATTAGAACCAACGCTATGTGTAAGGATTTTTATCTTTTGATTTCGTCTCAAGATGATTGCAGTTTTAATGGTTTTTTAGATCTATTTTCACAGAACTACTAGTCGGTATATACAAGATATTAAATGTCTCGCCATTACGAAAATGATTCAAATGTTTTAATGGTACCAAACTCACCAAAGATTGAAACCATTAAAACGGAAACATCTTGAAACGGAAACAAAATATAAAAAATTCTTTCACAAACTTCCGTTTCCAGCGACTTCAAGGAAATTCATGTATCATCCGGAGAAAATCAAACAATATATTTCATAAGAAATTTACAGGAAAAATGAAGAAATTCTGAACTGTCGATTTAAAACAGGACCTCGCTTCGCTCGTTCGAAAAGTAACTATTTTTATTATGCATTAATGAAAACTCGATTTCGCCGACCACATTTAACATTCAACCGCCCAGCTGACCTGAGATCGATGCTTTCCAATCCAACGCCGATATCAATAGTAAAATTCTGCTGCCAAACGCAACCACCGCAGAGGTTTTGGGATTCTCAGCACCTCGTGATAAGAGATTTATTAACCTTAACGAGTATATATTAATTATTCATACAGAAGTATCAGATAGGCACCTAAAGTTCATCAAGATACAAAATTTTCGAGGGCTTTTAGTTTCATTTATGCAGAAAACTTACAAACTTAGTTTATTACTAACATCATATTAACTAGGATGACGCTTTCCTGCCAATTAACATATTTATTCTAGACTTGTAAAACAGATATTTTTTTACATGAAAAGGCTATTTAAAATCTTTTTTACAACAAAATTTACAAATTTAATAAAATCGGATGTCGAAATATTTTTTAAACACTTCATAATGATAAATTCTCATTCAAAGTTTTATTGAGTTCGTATTAAGAAATTAAAAAATATAATGACATCAAAACATAATCTACTTTAAAAATAAATAAAAATCAAAAGAGCATTTACGGAAATGCATTTATGAAATAATATATATATATAAATATAATGCAAACGCCCCAATTCTCGTTTTACACTCTTTACTAGATTGACGAGATTGATTGGAGACGAAAAACATGTTTTTGGGATACGATGCTGCTATAACTGAAGGAAATTTTGCTGCAAACAGTTTATCAATAACCTTTACAAGCTTAAAAAATGCCATGTTTGCTGTACGAGTCCATAATAAATTGTTAAAGTAAAATTCCCCAACCGTGGACCGAAGCAAGAGAAAGAATTTATTATATACAAAAGCAGAGGTATATGTACATTGAAAGTAAATATTAACCAATAAGAGAAGAGCGCGCTTCTAAAAATAGAACATGACATCACACGCTACATTACATCATACACTAAATACTGAAACAGGAAGTGGATGAGTAATTGATGCGATTACAGATTGAATATAAAATCATAACACTTCCCCTTAATCGCGCATACATACAGAACAAAACATAGCAATTTATACAGTTTACATTTAGATAAGCTTTCCGTGAACAGATCAGCAATTTGATTTTCAGTACAAACATATTTAATACTAATGCAATTATGAATTAAAGTTTCTCTTATGAATTGAGTTTCACATCTAAATGTTTTAATCTTCCACACACATTTTCATTAGTGACACTTTTAATCGCAGATTGATTATCTTCATATACAGAAATACTATTTATACGAGAAATTTCATTCATAACATTTTTATAATATAAGAGATCTTGCAGAGATTTACTCTAAGCAATTATTTCAGCTTCCGTGGAAGAAAGAGATATGCAGTTTTGCTTTTTACAACACCATAAAATAGGACAGTTACAAAACATAAGTAAATAACCTGACACAGATTTTTTATCAATAGTATCAGAAGCCCAATCAGCATCAACATATAAATCAATATTAAAATTAGGATTATACAGCTTTTTATTCACTAATTTGAAATTTTTAGTACCTTTTAAATACCTTAAGATTCTTTTGAGTCCAGTGCAGGCAGCAACAGTAGGTTTCTCCTGAAGCTGAGACAGTTCACTGAAAATAAAATGTCTGGTCTTGTCGTTACAGCAAGGTACAGTAAAGAACCTATCAGTTCACGGAAAGGTCCTTCAAACAGTTCACTGTTTGTAAAATCTGCTGGAGTACATTTCGGTTCCAGTGGTGTAGAGCAGGGTTTACAGTCAGATATGTTGAAACGTTTTAACATTTTATCAATATATTCTTCTTGATCAAGTTTCAATTCTGTTGGCGTAAACACTAGTTTTATTCCTAGAAATTCTGTAGCTGGTGCAGATTTAGACATCTCGAATTCATTTTGCAAAAGATTGATCACGGTTTTCACTTCATCTGGGTCGGACCCAGCTATCAATAAATCATCGACGTATAAACAAATGATTATCTTTCTACCTTTTTCTTTCCTAATGAAAATACATGGATCAGAAGTAGACTGATTGAATTTCAATTTGTTCATAAACTGTTGGAATTTGTAAAGCCACTGTCTAGGAGCTTGTTTGAGACCATAAAGACTCTTGTTCAGTTTGCACACTTTCCTTGTCCCATCATCATAGCCTTGTGGTTGACTCACGTACGCGACTTCATCCAAATCTCCATTCAAGAATGCTGTTTTCACATCCATGACGTAAGAATGCGAATTTTCTTGAAGGATGAGGACTAATACAAGTCTTAAAGATGGCATACTGATGACTGGAGAAAAGGTTTCTGTGTAGTGAACTCCCTCTTTCTGCATAAAACCACGAGCCACTAGACGAGCCTTGTATTTTCCATCTCTTTTTCTTTTAAAAATCCATTTGCAGGTAATTGGTTGTTTTTCTTTTTCAGGTACTCGACCAAGTCCCAAACTTTATTTTTCTCCATGGAAAGCATTTCTTCATCCATAGCACTCTTCCAATTAGATTGTTCTTCTGAGAGAAATTTAATTTCATCATAAGTTAACTCTTCATTTGTTGCAGATAAAGCTTCCTTAAATGGATATCGCGCTGGAGGCTTTCTTTCTCTTTGCGATCTTCTGAATTCTGGATACTTATCTATTGCTCTTTCAGTTTCTTCTAGTTTGACATCCGCTTCTTTTTCGTTTTCTCCCCCTAAATGAAAGAAGTGTCTTCTTGATTTTCAATATTTGGAGTCGCTGCTAATTTATCAGAAATTAATTTCTTTTCATTAAAACGAACGTTTCTGGACACGGTAACTCTTCTTGTCACAATATCCATGACTCTATATCCCATGCTTGAATATCCAATGAAAATCATCTTTTTCGATTTTGGGTCTAATTTTCTTCTTTGAGTATCTGCAACTCTGACATAGGCATCACATCCAACAATTCGGATTTTACTTAAATCTGGCTTTGTAGAATATTTCAATTCATAAGGAGTATGATCGTTGATACTAGTACATGGAATTCTGTTGTGCAAGAAAGCAGCAGCTTGAATTGCATATCCCCAACAACTTTTTGGTAATTTGGAATCGTACAACATTGCACGAGCTTTATCAAAAAGAGTTCTGTTCATTCTTTCTGCAACCCCATTCATCTGAAGAGTATATGGGGACATGGGCCAATTTCAACACCCGCATTTCTTGCTACTTTTTGTAATTCCCCCGACACATACTCTTTAGCATTGTCACATCGAATTCTTTTGACAGTATCATTTACTTTTAGAAATTTCTTGAATTCTACAGCAATATCACTTTTCTTTTTAATCAAGCGCACTTCACAGAAACGAGAATAATCATCAACAAAAGTAAGAACGTAGCGCTCACCTGATAATGTTGCTGGTTCAACAGGTCCACATAAATCTGAATGAATCATAGGAGCATTTTCCCTTCTGCGGTTCCCTTTTCCAATAGGTTCCGCTGACTGCTTAGCGAGAACACAGTTTTCACAAAATGAATCGCTTGTTGATAATCCAAGTTTTCTCAATGCATGATTTCCTGAGTGTCCTAATCGGCGATGCCAAAATTCAGCTTCTTCCGTTTCGGCCACAAATGTGTTCGAAACAGTTGGAATGAAGTCACTGACGTATTGTCCCTTGGAATTCAGTTCGCACAACACAAAAGTCTTGTTCTTTCCCTTGACAATGGCCTTATTGTCCCTGAAAAGTACAGAATATCCAGCTTTCTGTATTTGTTTGACTGAAATTAGGTTGCCATTAAGTTCAGGGATAAACAATACGTTTTTCAGGACAAATTCTTGTCCATTCTTTAGCCTGCCACGTATTACACCTGTACCTGCGACTTCTAGTGGGCTTGATTTAGCTGCACAGGACACAGTTCCGGAAGATGGTTTTAATTCTTCAAACCATTCGCGTTGAGAACACATATGGGAAGTAGCACCCGAATCTATGATGAAATTCTTAACTTCTCCTCCATCAACAACAAAGGAGACTGCCGCTGCTTCTTCTTTAAATGACGGTTTCTTACGGGTCAAGTTCCTGCAGTTTCGTTTCTTATGGCCGAGCTTGCCATAATCATGACAGACCACAGTCTTATCACAAAATCTTGCTATATGTCCCTTTTTATTACACTTGAAACAGACCACAGTTCGTCGAAACAGATTTGTCGAAAATGCAACATCATTTGACGATTCACTTCTCGGTGCTTTCGTTTCAGACACCCACCGGTCTTTCAGCAACGCTTCGGCATCTAACAGTCTGCTAACAACAAATTGAAGGGAAACATGTTCTGAAGGTTGCTTTTCAATAGCAGATTTCATAGAATCATATTCAGGAGGCAACGACATCAGAATATAAACGATAATGTCCATGTCACTGATTTTCACACCGCACGACTTTAGCTGATTCACAAGTCCGTTAACGTCGTTTAGATGTTCTTGCACGGATACTTCCTTCTTCTTTTTCAGCATAGCAAGACGTTTTCTTATTAAGATTTGATTTACAGCTCCATCCTTTAAGTAAGTGGATTTCAGTTTCTGAAAAATCCTGGCGCAATTATTTTCATCCGATAGCGACAGCAGAACTTTGTCGCTAAGAAACGATAACATCAAGGCATAAGCCTTCTTACATGCCGAAACTTCATTTACCTTCGTTTCGTCAGCTTCTTTACTTAAAAACTTATCTAAGTTTTTTGCTACGAAAATCGACTCGATTCTTCTCCCCCAGACGGCAAAATTCGCCCCGTCAAACTGATCTACGTAATATTTCAGTTTGGCATCCATTTCTGAAACGATACTGGGCCAAAGGGTAACCACGCTCTGCTGTTAAAGTAAAATTCACCAACCGTGGACAGAAGCAAGAGAAAGAATAATTTATTATATACAAAAGCATAGGTATATGTACATTGAAAGTAAATATTAACCAATAAGAGAAGAGCGCGCTTCTAAAAATAGAACATGACATCACACACTACATTACATCATACACTAAATAGTGAAACAGGAAGTGGATGAGTAATTGATGCGATGCGCGATTACAGATTGAATATAAAATCATAACATAAATGAATTTGGTAGGAAAGCGTCCATCTACATAATCTAATATTTGAATAACTATACATAAAGTGATCCAAGAATGACTAATTCCTACTATAACATGCTCTGGTGGAGAGGATTATTGATGAAATTGACGATAAGATCTTTCTAGTCATAACTAGTTTGGGATTAACTTTTGAAAGAAAATTGATTAATGTCAAAGTTTTTTGGGGAAAATTAATAGATATACATAGGGTGTCGGATCCGAGTTATACGTATAAGGGAGATCAAAGATGGGGTTTAATAATATACGAAGTGCGATCAAAATGCATCTTGACTCGGGCCCCAACCTTTTACACAGTGAAAATACATGTCCGAAGGCTGCCACCATTTCTGTGCAGTACAGCTCTGAAAAATAGATTCACCGTACTTTCGTCACATTTGTTTTGCGCAGAGACTTGGCATTAAAACTTTCCACACTTTTGGCGATACATGTGTTGAGACTTATGCAAAGTTGAAAAAAAAGGTTTTTGAGGAAAATTGCATGAGCCACCAAGAGTTAATTTCCTATACCAAACAGGCCGTGGAACTGTCGAAATTTGCGACTTCCAAAACTTTGAAAAATATCAAAATACACCCAAGATGTGGATCCAGCTATGATTGAAAATCATTCAATTCCTATTCTTGAGCTATCTGAAGAGCTATGGTTCAGTTCATTCTGACTGAAGACTTTAGATACGATACGTACGTTTTTGCCCAGTTTGTGCTTAAACTGCTCTATGTAGTAAAGAAAGACCGGCTTTGAGCTGCGATCGATATCAAATGGATATGTTAAAAATGATTGTAACAGGGGGTGAATCATAGGTTTATAGCTATGATTCACAGAGACCGATCTCGGTTTCCAACTCTAATTTATCTGCCAAAACAGATGCGCTGACAGCACCACACATATATTTTACAAAGCTCTTCTAATCAGAGTGGTGGGAGCTACGTCCTTGTAACTTTCGGCGTAAGCATGGGAAGGTTCAAACTCAATATCTGCTAAGCGTCTTCACTAAGCGTTTCATCTTTAAAGAAAGGGTACCAGTTCCGATATCATTTGATCATCCCTCGTACGTGTAAAAGAATACACAAATTATAGTAAATGAATTCTTCGGAGAAAAAGTTCAAAACTGCAAAGTTATACTTTTTGAAAAACTTAACTAAAGTTAAGAGTCGAAAGTGCAATTTACCTCCGGTCTCCCGTTCTCCACTACTCCGCCTCTCTCTCTCTCTCTCTCTCTCTCTCTACTCATCTGAAAAAGGAAAATAACAGCACTATGTGAATATCTGCGTTTCCTCGAGGGATTAAATTACAAGATATTAATCAATGAATTTAAGGGTACTTGTACCTTAATCCATGGTATACTTCTTACGTTAGAGAGTAGAAAGAGCCATATACAGGCTACGATTTTATGTAAAAATTGTACCGACCAAAATAAAGTAATATACCATTAATGGTACATGTACCATTATTTAAAAAACCCTGGTAAACTACGTCTAACGAGACAATAAAAAAGTGCTAAATATAGGCATCAATTTTGAAGAAAATTTGAACCGTTATCAAAAATATAAATAACATTTTAAATGTAAAACTTTCCTTTATAAGATAAATTATAATACGCACAATCCTCTTATTATCTACATATTTGCTTTTAATTACAATGAGAATATTAGTTGCATCTAAGAATTTTGAAATCCGATGAGTTTCTGGATAGCCAAAATAATTTTAAAATTCAAAAGAACGATTTCTTAAAGAAAAATACAAAAATTAATTAAAGAGGCATTACGAGTAGCAACTAATTAAAATAATTTAGAATATCTTTAATATTTTCATTCAAGTACGATCTCAACTCTATAGATAAAATAATCATTTCTATATACAAAAGCATTGTTCTGAATCAAGAAAGCATTAACTATTTAATTAATTGTCATAAAACCTTTACTTAACACTTGAATCGCCATGTGAATAAACTACGTTTCATACGGTGATTAAATACAATTCATACTGACTATCTTAATCAGATGATCCCACCTCTACTGTAGTTAAGAGATAGCAGAGAAGGAGTCATCTAATTAGATACAGTGACTCAAAAAAGTATTTGGGCACAATAAGCTATCAAACATTTTGTGAAAGAACAAATCAATTTTTTATTTCAACCAAATGCTTTTTGTACATGTCATATCTGTAGACTAAATAAAATCCAAAAACATGAAAATTAATTTACAATATTGTTGCAGTAATACTTAAATGAACATTTCTTGTTGTATAACTGAAATTAATGGTCAAAGAAGTTTTGGGGCACGCAAACAAAATTGTTCTATATCACTCAAACATTATTTCATAATAATGTGTTGGTCCTCCTTTACATTTTATCACTTCATTCAATCGTTTAGGCATGGATTTCACTAGATTTGCACAAACATTTCCTTCTATTTTATCCTATTCAGACATGAGTTTTTCTCTAAGGTCATTTTTGCTGGAAATTTTAAATTTTCGAATTCACTTATTCAAATGGTCCTAATATTCTCAATGGGATTGAGATCTGGACTCTGTGCAGGAGTTCTAATTACTTGGGGACCTTGATATAAAGCTTGTGCTTTGGGTCATTATCCTGATAGAGTTAGTAATGTGGCAATATGCCCATTTTTTCAGCACTCTGTTTCATATTTTGTATTAAAATGCCTAAATACATATATTTGTTCATCGTTCCATCAATAAAAAGAAAATTCCCAGCACCCACAGCACTCATACAGCCCCAGAACATCTGGTTACCACCACCATGTTCTACAGAAGTCATATTCTTCACTCCAGTTCACTACTGGCTTTTCGTCATGCCATTTGCTCCCCATCGCTTCCAAAAACATTGTATTTACCTTCATCCAAAAATAAAACTGAATTCTAAAACTCCGGAGGCTTTTTAATATAGGATTTAGCAAATTCTTAACGAACAATTCGATGTGCTTTCTGAGGAATGGTTTTCTTCTAGCTACTCGGCCATGAAAATTGTATTTTCTCAAGATATTCCGGACCGTTTCTGGATTAGCAGACTTTTTCAACATTTGTTGCCCTTTTAAAATTAATTTGACTTCACTGGTTTTAGGATTGCAAGTAATTTTTCTAACAATCCACCTTTCTTCACGCTCAGTAAAACGCCTTGGGCGACCTGTTCTTGGTCTGTTTTTAATTGATTTTGTCTTATATTTCGAAATTATATTATGTACAGTAGATTTACTTACATTTACAATTTCACCAATTTTTCTCTCAGAGCTTCCACGTTTCCAACGACAAATGGTAAGTTTTCTGATGTCAATGGATATCTATGATTTTTTTCGACCCATGTTACCATGCAAATGATGGACTAACGTAGTAGCTCCTGCCCCTTGCTTCTTAACTAATGTTTCCTAAGTTTGCAATTCTATTTGCAGTTGTATCAGGCATTCTGCCAGAATTGACTTCTTATCGAGCTGGTTTTCCTAAATGCCCCAATACTTTTTAATTTCGTAGTTGCAGGCAAACAATTAAAAATAACTCATTTCTATATTAGTTGTTTTAAATTGCAATGATTGTAATAGACTTTTCAGAGTGTTTAGATACAAAAACTATTAAAATGATCTTTTGTTTTTATGTAATAGTAGAAATTTACGAAATGAACGCTTGAACGTTTCTTTTGCCCCAATACTTTTTTGAGTCGCTGCAAGTATGACTAATGGGATTAGAGCGGAGTAAGCTTTGGAATTCATTACTTTCATACATAAAATAGTGCATGCAAATAGAAATGTTGGCCTCTATACTGAAGTTTTGCTTCTTGCATAGTTTTACAATAGCTCAGAAATTTCTCCTATTTACCGATAAATGATAAATAAGGATGGACTATATGAACAAAGGAGCAAAAAATGTTACAAATCTGATCTCATGTCACTGGAAAAATTCCTGAAGTCAAATGAGCAAAAGCGTAACATACAACATTCTAGTCAAAGTTCTTTTATTGTTAAAGCAATGAAACCTTTAAGCAGTGTAAGTAGGCTTTAATAATATAAGGGATGTGTGGAGCTTCAGAAATCAGCAATGGGATGCCTATGTAGGGATATGAAGACGGAATAATTTCTATGAATCGGAGGTCATGAACGCAACATACTTGGTAGTAATTGACGACAACAGTTCCAACTTTTCCAGTGACTTTCAGAACTCATTTAATCTTTTAACCTTTGAGTGGGCGTATTAAGATTGTAAAAAATTAGCTTTTACAATGCAAAAGAAAGTTAAAATGCAATCCAGTTTGTGAAGCAATCTATTTTTTAAACAAATGAGAATAAAATGCATTTGTTAGTTTTGGAACGGCTCCAAGTGCGTTTGGATGTAGCAAATAAAGAACTTTATCTGGAGTCCACATATACGAAAAAATGATGCAATTCTCTTCCATAAAGCAAACAAAATCAATCAAAAATTAAATAAGAGATTTTAAAAAATATTCTTTTAAACATAATTCGAAAATTGTTTTTATAATAATTAATGAAAATATATTTTCAAACTAAATTAAAGAATCATATCTAATTTTTGTGGTAAAGTAAAAACAAGAAGCCTTTTCAACTTGCACCCTCTCTTTAAACACTTAACTTGATTAATTTGTAAAAGATTGCCCAAAATTTCTAATTTTTTATGGCTGAATTTTAAACTTTATTATGAATATAGATTATTACAAACAACAATTTGAAAAATTAATCACTTAAGGGGTAATTAAAGAGTGTTGAAAAAAAGGTTATATTAAAATCCTCGAGTATAGTCGTTGCTTTTAAAAAGTAACACCACATGGAATAAAATGTCTTAGAAGCAAATATTTTGTTTGAATCCCCTTCAAAACTAGTGTTTTTTCTAAACAAAAACTATTAATACGCTTTCTGACATCATTTCACCATCATATATTCGTGGCTGTGTGAAAGGGAAAGCATGGAACAACACAAAGAGCTACATCACAATCTTCACACATATATCGCGATTCCCTTCAAATTTTTCCCCTTTCATCTCGAACTCGGCTGTATAGCACGAACATTCTTTGCTGTAGGTGGAATTAACGTTGGGAAATGAACGTGAGAAAAAACCAGAGGGAGTGGTCCCCCGAAACTTTCTCGCATATGCTCTAATTTGGGCGGAGGAAAAATGAACCAGGCAGCAGTAACACTCAGGTGGGAAAAACGCTCCAGCTGTCGCGCCTTCTTTTTTTGTGTCGTAAAACGATGCAGAAACCAAATATGCAATTTCAACGCCTTCCTTTCAACACACTAAAGCCAAAATTGGACACAGATTTACAATTAAGATAAGACATGTCTTAGATTATATATCTAAGTCGTTGAATTTAGGAGTTGTGTTCACAAGCAGGCGATTATGCAGACAAGCAGACAGTCACCCTTAGACGGATTTCGTCCAAAATTTGATACGGACCTACATTCATGATGCTAAAGCTGTGAACCAATTTTTTCCATCTAGCTATTTAGGTTTTTGAGTTATCGTGTTCACATGAACACGGACAGACAAACTTGCTTCCCGTGGACAGATTTTGTCCAAAATGATAGAAACCTACAATTTATGTTTAAAGATCCAATACCAAATTTCATCCCTCTAGCTCTAACCGTTTTAGAGATGTTTTCACACACACTGACATAATTCCAAAATAGTGAAAGAATCTTTTACACATTCATACGGATAGTGCTTATTATAAAAACAATAGCAAAAACACCCAGATAAATTTTTAGAATCGAAACAATAATAAATAATTTTCGGCTTCCTAAACAGCTAAATCAATCCTTACACTCACACGTGTATAAGTATGCATCTTATTATCTTTCGGAGTTCAAAGGGTTAAAAGAAAACGGGAAAACTTTTATCAATAATATGAAAGTTGTATTTTAAAAAAGTATTTACATGAAAAATGGATTTTGGGACCAGACTCCTTACGAAAGTTGATAAATCTTCTGAAATAAGAAGGATTAAATAAACATGTCTGAAAGGGAGATTCATCAACATCTGTAGGTCGAATTTTTAGCGGTTATAATGTTTTCTCTTCATAAACGAGAAAATCAAAACGATTCAAGTAGCGTTTAAAAGTGATCGTAGCGATTTTAATTTTTAACAAAAGTTCTCATTTGATTTTATCCACGAGATACCACTTCTTTTTACCACTTCTTTTACGAGTGCGGCTGATTCGAGTTTTTAAACACAAATGCAAATCAACTGTCTGGAAACATTGACCAAAATAGCATCACAATAAAATACAAAAACACAAAGCGGATCTCAAAACAGATCTAACCATCGATAATTTATTAACTATTACCACTAAATGAAAATGCGCTTACCAAACATCTGATGCACATAAAACAAACTGGCTTTTATTCTAATAATTAGTTAAGTTGAAATAAACTTTCATCCGGCTGGATTTTTTAACCTTACAGCTGTCGCGCGTATGCGATATTTGCATTGTGCATCGTATTACATATTTCTATGGCTCTTTTATAAATTTAAATGTAATTTTTATTTATAAAATCTTTTTTTACTATTAAAGCTAATAAATACAGATAACATAAATAAAAGTTGCATTTATTTTTGTAAAACAACACGATATATATGTAATACGATGCACGATATGTCGAAAAATTTGAGTAGGCGCCCCCGCTGGAAGATTAAGATCTGTGTTCGCGAAAGGGTATACAATATTTTGTTGTTTTAAAACAGTTCTTGGTACTATTCCTTCACTGATTATCAGGAGTTGTTCGGGCTTGCATAGCTTTTGTTTCACCAAGTTTCCTGCATTTCCTTGAGGAGAAAAAAAATTCTGTAACTTTTTTCGTTTAATCCCTAATGTTGTGCTTTCCTTCGTTACCAACGATACTTTCGCGTGCTCTTAATTGGTCTGAGGGTACCTCCAGGGGTACGCATGCCACAGTTTCGGAAAATCTGTAATAGAGTATAAGTTTTGGGATCATGCCAACCTGCCGGACTCATCGTCACATTCGATTATCCGGTCATGAATTTCATCAGAACAAGGCATACTTTTCATAGAGTTCGATTAACCGGTTCCTGTCTTTATTAACCCTTACACAATTTCACGCATTGCTCATCGAACGCCATGAAAAGTATGCCTTGTTTTGATGCGTAAATTTATGAACGGATAATCGAAATGACGATGAGGCCGGCAGGCTGGGATGGTGAATGCAGAGACAGGTTAATCGATTGTTACCGATTCGTTTTGTCGCGTTGTGTAAGGGTTAATAAAAAACAGGAACCGTTAATCGAACGCTATGAAAAGTACATGCCTTGTTTTAGAATCTACGACCGATATGAATGTGACGATTAGTCCGGCTGGCTGGCATGAATGTAGACCCCTGATTAACAATTGTTTGATGCGTTTTGCAGCGTCGTGTAAGGGTTATTGACAGGAACTGGCTAATCGAATGCTACAGGAAAATTGCGCTCCTCATTTAGATGCAATTCATGACCGGACAACGAATGTGACGATGAGTTCTTCAGGTTGAGATGAACGTGAACCGGTTAATCGGATTGTCGATGCGTTTCTCATGCTTCGTGTAAGTGTTAATAAAGACAGAAACCGAACGGTTAATCGGGAATGCCAAGGAAAAGTAATCTTATTTAGATTCACCCAAGGACTGGATAATCGAATGAGGATGGGTCCGCAGGGTTGAAGGAATGTAGGAACCGGTTAATTGTTTACATGATATCTTTGCCATGTTGTGTAAGGGTTAAAGACAGGAAACCGGTTTATCGAACGCTATGAAAAGTATGCCTTTGTTACATGCAATTCAAGGCGACCGGATAAATCGAATGTGACGAAGAGTCCGGTATGTTGGTGGCGAATGTAGGAACCGGTTTCATTTGTTAATATTCGTTTGCAGCGAGTAAGGGTTGGCCAAAACAGGAAACTGGTTAATCGAACGTTGTGAAAAGTATTCTTATTTAAATGCAATTCATGACCGATAATGGAATGTGACGATGAGTCCGTAGGTTGGGATGAAATGTAGGAACCAGTTAATTGCTGTTAATATTCGTTTGGCATGTTGTGTACGTTTAATAAAGAACCGGTTAATCGAACGCCAGAAAAAGTACAATTCTGTTTTAGATGCAAATTCATGACGGGATAATCGAATGTGACTAAGGAGTCCGCAGGTTTGATGAATATGAAATCGGTGAATCGTTTGTTACGATACTTTGCCAGCGTGTAAGGGTTAAGACTGGAACCGGTTAAACGAACCTCTATTAAAAGTATGCCTTGTTTTGATGCATTTTATGAATCGGATAATAGAATGTGACGAGAGTCCGGCAGTTGGGATGGAATGTAGGAAAACCGGTTAAAATGTTTGCTGATATCTGCTGTGCAAGGGTTAATAAAGCACAGGAACCGGTTAATCGAACGCTATGAAAATTATGCCTGGTTTGATGCCATTCATGGATAATAGAATGTGACGATGAGTCCGGTATGCTGGGATGAATGTAGGGACCTATATTAAATTGTTAAGGATGCGTTTGGCATGTTGTGTAAGGGTTAATAAAGACAGGGAACCAGTTTATCGAACATGCGAAAAGTATGACTTAGATGTATTCAAGACTGGATAATCGGAATGTGACGATGATTCCAAGTTGGGATGAAATGTAGGAACTTCGGTTAATTGATTACATTCGTTTGGCATGTTGTGTAAGGTTGGGTTTTCAAAGACATGAACCGGTGCTAATCGGGATGGAACGCTATGAAAATTATGCTTTATTTAGATGCAATTTGGCGACCGATAATCGAATGTGACGATGAATAATGCTGAGATGAATGTAGGACACGTTATTCACCTTGTTACGATGCGTTTGGCAGCGTTGTAAGGGTTAATGTGCTGACAGGAAACCGGTTAATCGAACGCGTGAAAAAGTATTCATTTAGACGCAATCTGGCGACCGATAATCGAATGTGACGATGAGTCCGGCAGGTTGGGATGAATGTATGGAACGGTTCATCGATTAAGCTGCGATGCGTTTGGCATGTTGCGTAAGGGTTACAAAGACAGGGAACCATGAATTGATCAACAAGGCGAAAAGTATGCCTTGTTTAGATGCCAACTGCGACCGGATGCACCGAATGACGATGAGTCCGGCATGAAGGAATGTAGGGAATTGCCATTCAATTGTGATGCGTTTGGCATGTTGTGTAAGGGTAGATAAAGACAGAACCGGTTTATCGAACGCGAAAAGTATTCTTATTTAGATGCAATCTGGCGACCGGATAATCGAATGCGACGATGAGTCCGCAGGTTTCGGATGAACGTAGGAACCGGTTCGTTTCATAATAATATTCGTTTGGCAAGCGTTGTGGTAATACACAAAGACAAGAACCGGTTAATCGAAAGCTATGAAAGTAATTTTATTTAGATGCAATTCATGACGGGATAATCGAAATGTGACGCGATGAGTCCGGCAGGGTTTGATGAATATAGGGTCTCCTGCGTGAATCGTTTGTTACGATACTTTGCCATGTTGTGTAAGGGCTACTGTGGGAACCGGTTAAACGAGCTCTATTAAAGTAATGCCTTGTTTTGACATTTTGGCGACCGATAATAGAATGTGAATGATGTGACGATGAGTCCGCAGGTTGGGATGAACCGGTTAAAATGTTTGCTAATATCTGCTAGGCATGTTGTGTATGGTTAATAAAAAAAGTTAGTGGTGAACCAGTTAACGAACGCCAAGTGAAAAGTGGTTTAGATGCCAATTCATGATCATATAATCGAATGTGACGATGAGTCCGGTATGTTGCTGAAATGTAGGACCGGTTATTCACAATTGTGCCAGCGATGCGCTGGCATGTTGTGTAAGGGTTAATAAAGACAGAACCGGTTTTTTCGAACGCTGCGAAAAAGTATGCCTTGTTTACATGCAATTCAAGTGACCGACAACCGAAATGTAAAGAGTCTGGAAGGTTGGGATGAAGTAGGGACCGGTTAATTGTTTGTTAATATCTGCTTGGCATGCTGTAAGGTTAAGTAAAGACAGGAACCGGTTAATCGAACATGCGAAAAAGTATGCCTTGTTTAGATGCCATTCATGACTGGAATGAATGACGATGATCCGGCATGTTGGGATGATATATGGATCGGTTATTCAATTCACATGATGTGTCGGCATGTTGTGTAAGGGTTAATAAAGACAGGAACCGGTTAATCGAACGCCATGAAAAGTATGCCCTTGTTTACGTACCCATGACTGGATAACGAATGACGATGAGTCCGGCAGGTTGGGATGAAATGTAGGAACCGACTGTTTTGTTATTCGTTTGGCATGTTGTGTAATGGTTAATAAAGACGAGAACCGGTTAATTGGGAACGCTATGAAAAGTATTCCTTATTTAGATGCAATTCATGACCGGATAATCGAAACGTGACTTACGAGTCCATAGGCATGAATGGGGACCGGTTAATCATAACGATGCGTTTGGCATGTTGTGTAAGGTTTAATAAAGAATGGAACCACAATCGACCGCCATGAAAGTATTCTTGTTTAGATGTACTCCATGACCGATAATCGAATGACACGATGAGTCCGGCATGTTGGGATGAAGGTAGGGAATTTATTCAATTGTTACGATGCGTTTGGTATGTTGTGTAAGGCTTAATAAAGACAGGAACCGGTTAATCGAACGCTATGAAAAGTATGCCTTATTTAGTAATTAGTGACCGGATAATCGTAAACAGGCGATGAGTCCGGCAGGTTAGGGATGAATGGTGAGAGACCGCATAATCGATTGTTACGATCTGTTTGGAATGCTGCATAATAAAGACAGGAAACGTTACATCGAACGCTGCGAAAAGTATGCCTTGTTTTGATGCAATTTTATGAACGGGATAATCGAATGTGACGATGAGGCCGGCAGGTTGGGATGAATGTAGAGACAGGTTAATCGGGATTGTTACGATTCGTCGGTCATGCTGTGCGGGTACACAAAAAACTGGAACCGGTTGTGTTTTAAACGCGAAAAGCATGCCTGTCTTTATCGAAACGACCGGATAACAGAACGTGACGATTAGTCCGGCTGGCTGGCATGAAACGTAGTGAATCGATTAATCAACTGCTACGATGCGTTCGGTACGTTGTGTAAGGGGCCACAAAAGACAGGAACCGCCTATCGAACACTGCGAAAAAGTATGACTTTATTTAGATGTATCTACAACCGATAATCGAATGTGATCCGGCAGGTTGGGATGAATGTGTGAAACGGTTAATCGATTGTTAATATCTGTCAGGCGTTGTGTAAGGGTTAATAAAGACACGAACCGGTTAACCGGAACGCCAGAAAATTGCGCTTCATTTGTGATGCAACTACGACCGATAATCGAATGACGAGACCGACACCGCCGAGAATATTTGAAATGGTATCAGGTTATTCAACTGTTACGATGCGTTTGGCATGCTGTGTAAGGGTTAATAAAGACAGAAACCGGTTAATCGAACGCTGGCGAAAGTGTATTCCTTATTTAGATGCAATTCGCGACCGATATTCCGAATGACGATGAGTCCGGCAGGGGATGAATGTGTGCTGACCGGTTCATCGATTGTTGCGATGCGTTTGGCATGTTGTGTAAGGGGTTAATAAAGACAGGAACCATCTTAATCGACGCTGCGAAAAGTATGCCTTGTTTAGATGCTAATCTGGGCACCGATAATCGAAATGTGACGATGAGGCCGGCATGTTGAAATGTAGGGACCGGTTATTCAATTGTTAGCGATGCGTCATACGTTGTAAGGGTAGATAAAGACAGGAACCGGCTTCTTATCGAACGCTGCGGCGCATTCTTATTTAGATGTAATCTGGGCGACCGGATAATCGAATGTGACGATGAGTCCGGCAGGTTTCATAGGAACCGCTTAATCGTTTGTTAAGATACTTTTGCCATGCTGTGGCAAGCACAAAGCACTGCATTGCTAAACGAACGCTATGAAAAAGTATTCCTTATTTAGATGCATCTGCGACCGGACACCGAATGTGACGAGAGTCCGGCAGGTTGATGAAATGTAGAACCGGTTAATTGCTTGTTAATATTCGTTTGGCATGTTGTGTAATGGTTAATAAAGACAAACCGGTTAATCGAAAGCAAGTACTCCCATTTAGATGTACCATGACGGACCAATCGAATGTGACGATGAGTCCGGCAGGTTTGGATGAATATAGGGACCGGTAACTCGTTTGGTTACGATACTTTGCCATGTTGTAAGGGAAGACTGGAACCGGTTAACGAGCTCTATTAAAAGTATGCCTGTTTTGATGCACGGCGACCGGATAATAGAATGCGAAATGTGACGGCTGAGTCCGGCAGGTTGGGATGAATGTAGGAACCGGTTAAATGTTTGCTTGTTGGCCATTCGTTGTAAGCGTTGTATGGGTTAATAAAGACAGGAACCATTGCTAATCAGAACGCTGCGGCATGCCTTGTTTAGATGCCATTTTTGACCGGATAATCGAATGTGACGATGAGTCCGCATGTGGGATGAATATAAGGGATCGGTTATTCAATTGTTAACATGCATTTTGGCATAAGGTGTAAGTTAAATAAAGATGTAAACCGGTTAATCGAACGCTATGAAAAAAGTATTCCTTATTTAGATGCACTGGATAATCGAATGACGATGAGTCCGATGGTGGTTGGGATGAAATGTGGTGGTTCCGGTTAATTGTTTGTTAATATTCAAGTACAAGTTGCAATGGTTAATAAAGACGAGAACCGGTTAATCGGAACGCTGTGAAAAGTATTCCCTTATTTCAGATGTAATCATGACCGATAATCGAATGTGACGATGAGTCCACAGGTTGAGAGCGAATGTAGGGACAAGTTAATCGATTATAACGGGATGCGTCGGGTATGTTGTGTAAGGTTTAATAAAGAACGGAACCGGTTGAACGCTATGAAAGTACGCCTTGTTTAGATGTAATTCATGCACCGGATAACCGGAATGTGACGACGAGTCCGGTACGTTGATGAAGGTAGGAACGTTTATTCAATTCACATGATGCGTTTGGCATGTTGTGTGCAAGGTTTAATGACAGTGAAACCGGTTAACGAACGCTATGAAAAGTATGCCTTATTTAGATGTGAATTAGCGGACCGGACAATCGTATGTGGCGATGGAGTCCGGCAGGTTAGGATGAAATGTAGAGACCGGCTAATCGATGAGCCGGGCTGACTGGTTCGGCATGTTGTGTATGGCTAATAAAGACAGGAAACGTTACATCGATCGCTAAGTGAAAAAGTATGCCTTGTTTTGATGCAATTTATGAACGGATAATCGAATGTGACGATGAGGCCGGCAGGTTGAAGGAATGTGGAGACAGTAATAATCGATGTTACGATTCGTTTGTCGGGCGGGTTGTGTGTAAGGGAAGGAAAAACAGGAACCGGTTAACGAACGCTGCGAAACGCGGCGCCTGGTTTTGATGAAATTCATGACCGGATAATAGAATGTGACGATTAGTCCGGGCTGGTTGGCATGAATGTAGGACCGATTTATCAATTGCTGGCTGATGCGTTTGGCATGTCGTGTAAGGGTTACTGACAGAACCGGCTAATCGAATGCTGGCGTACGAAAAAGCATAGCGTTGTTTAGATGCAATTCATGACCGGATAATCGAATGTGACGATGAGTTCTTCAGGTTGAGATGAACGTAGGGACCGGTTAATCGATTGTTATGATGTGTTTCTGGCGTTGTGTAAGCGTTCGAAGACAGGAATCGCCAATCGAACGCCATGAAAAAAGTGGCGATTTGTTTTGATGCTATTCTGGCGAACGGATAATCGAATGTGACGTAGATGAGTTCGGCAGGTTGGGATGAAGGTGGACCGGTTCATCGATTGTTACTATGCGTCGCGGCGTTGTGGCGGGCGACAAAGAAAGCAAACTGATTAATCGAACGCTAAGTGAAAAGTATGCCTTGTTTAGATGATGAAGACCGGATAATCGTAATGAAGATGAGTCCGGCAGGTTAGGGATGACCGTAGAGACCGGTTAATCGATTGTTACGATCTGTTTAAGCTGTGTGCGGGTTAATAAAGACAGGAAACGTTACGTCGAACGCTATGAAAAGTAGTTTTGAGTGCAATTTTATTAACGGATAATCGAATGTGTACGATGAGTCCGGCAGGTTGCGAAATGTAGTATATAATCGTTGTTACAGATGTGTTTCGTAATGTGGCCGGAAGTGTTGTCACAAAGACAGGAACCGGTTAATCGGAATGTTTGAAAATTATGCCTTGTTTATATGCAATTCATGACCGGATAATGGAATGTGACGATGCGTCCGGCAGGTTAAATGAAAATGTAGGTATTGCTAATTCCATTGCGTTAGCGATGCGTTTGGCATGTTGTGTAAGGGGTTAATAAAGACAGGAACCGGTTAACTGGAACGCTATGAAAAGTATGTCTTGTTTTGCTGTTACTCATGAACGGATAATCGAATGTGACGATGTGTCCAGACAGGTTGGAATGAATGTAGGTACGGAAACAATCACTGTTACGATGCGTTTGGCATGTTGTGTAGACAAAGACAGAAACCGTTAAATCTGAATGCTGGTGACGCATGCCTTGTTTGATGCAATTAATCACCGATAATCGAATGTAAATATAAAAAATCTGGCTTGGTTGGGAGAATGTAGGAATAATAATCGATTGGTTACGATGCGTTTTTTCAATTTGCGGGC
>BGPR01014658.1:0-38231 GCA_013235015.1 Araneus ventricosus
GCGCGCAGCAACCGCTTAGCACAGGTCGTCCAGCACCGCCACGGCAACGTCCAAACGTCGTCGCATGACAAACAGAAGGTGTTGGGGAGGGTAGGCATAAACAGGCGGTAGTGGTGTAGTATGGGTGGCGCGTAGGTGGCAGCGCAGGCAGGAAGGTATGGCTATGTTAGTGCGCGGCATGTAGGCATACAGGCAGCAGTAAGAAAATAAAGGTGGCAGGCACCAGCGTTAAGGGCAGAAGGTGGTAGCGGCGAGGCAGGTGGTGTGGGCAGCAGGCGTACAAGTATACGTCGCTGCGCGGCATGCATGAAGGTGGCGACAAGAATGGCAGGCGTAGTGCTGGCAGCAGTGGGGAAGGTGTATGCGGCGCGTCCGCAAACGAGAACGTAATAACCACCACGAGAATAATGAACAGGACGAGGGTAAGGAAGGGAATGAACTGAACCAGAACCAGAATACGCGACGCACCATAGGGCAAAGAATCTTGTGGAACGGCACAGCATACCTACCCGACCATTCAACTAAGTAGATAACCTTGTTTATAGTACAATGGGGTAAGGCCACACAAAATACCACATTCCAACCACAGTTCAAACACAGGTCCATCCAGTAAAATAGTCCTCTAAGCATTGTGCAGTAGCGGCTACCTATCCACCTCGCATTCGATCCAATTGTTGATAACATTGACGTTATAGGCACCAATGGGGTAGCACACGTCTTTCTCACACCAAACTAAAGTTCAAAATTGGAAGGTCCATCCGAAAATAGTCCTGCTAATCTGCGCAGCTAAGGGTTACCATCCACCCCAAATCCATCCAACCATGGGATAACCTTGACGTTGCAGGCACCATTGGGGTGGCGTCATATTATGTCTTTCTGAATATCTAACCACCGTTCAAACTGGGACAGGCCCTCCGAAAAATAGTCCTCTAAGCACTGTGCAGTGGAAGTGGTTGTACTCATCCACCCCGCATCCATCCAACTGGTTGAGATAACCCTGACGTTACAGGGCACCAATGGGGTGATCATATTATGGTGGCTCTCGCTCATTCAACTACAGTTCAAAATTGATGTCCGTCCAAAAATAGTCCTCTGGGTACTGTGAAGGAAGTGGTTGTGTTTATCCACCCCGCATCCGTCCAACTGCTAGATAACCTTGACGTTAAGAAAAACGGGGTGGCGTCAGCATCGTCGTTCTCGCTCGCCTAACCACAGTTCAAAATTGACAGGTCCGTCCGAAAATAATCCTCTAAACACTGTGCAGTGGAAGTGGTTGTACTCTCATCCACCCCGCACCCATACAACTGGTTAGATAACCCTTGAGGTTATACGCACCAATAGGCGTCACCATGTCGTTCCTTTACACCAATTACAGTTCAAAATGGACAGGTCCGTCTGGAATAGTCCTGGGCACTGTGCAGTGGGTTGTACTAACTACCCCGCGTCCATCCAACCGGTTAGATAACCCTGACGTTACAGGCACCGATGGGGTGGCGTCATATCGTGTCGTTCTCACAACTACAGTTCAAAATTGACAGTCCGGGTCCGGAAATAATCCTCTAAACACTGCGTAGTGGAAGGTTGTATCATCCACCCGCACCATACAACTGGTTAGATAACCCTGAGGTTATACGCACCACAGGGTGGTGCGTCAAATATGTCGTTCTCGCCATTCAATTGCCAGTTCAAAATTGACAGGCCCTCACCTGAAAATAGTCCTTCAAGACTGTGCAGTGGAAGTGAGTTGCACTCATCACCCCGCGTCCATCCAACCGGTTAGATAACCCTTGAGGTTATAGGCAACAAAGGGGTGTCGTATCGTGTCGTTCTCGTCATCTAACCACAGTTCAAAATTCATTGCGGTCCGTCTCGGTGTCTAGTCCCTTCAAGCACTGTGCAGTGGAAGGGTTGCACCACCCTCAAGGTCCACATCCAAACTGGTTAGATAACTTGGACGTTACAGGCACCGATGGGGTGGCGCCTGTCGTTCTCACCACCCAACTACAGTTCAAAATTGATGGGTCCGGAAAATAGTCCTCAAGTACCTTAGTGGATGGTTTGTACTCATCCACCCCTGCGTCCATCCAACCGGTTTAGATGTAACCCTGAGTTATAGGCAACAAAGGGGTGCGCTCGTATCGTACCGTTCTCGTCATCTACCACAGTTCAAAATTACTGTGTCCGTCCAAAAAATAATTCCTCTAAACACTGTGCAGTGGAAGTGGTTGGTACTTATCCACCCCGCATCCATCCAACTGGAGCCAGATAACCTTTGACGTTACAGGCAACAAGTAAGTGGCGCCTATCGTGTCGTTCTCACGCAACCACAGTTCAAATTGACAGGTCCGTCCAGTAACAATCCTCTAAACATCGTGCAGTGGAAGTGTATGGCTTCATCCACCCTCGCACCCATACAACTGGTTAGATAACCCTTGAGGTTATACGCACCAATAGGGTGGCGTCAAATTATGTCGTTCTGTCATTCACTACAGTTCACAAATTGCGGTCCGTCTGAAAAATATCCTCTGGGCACTGTGTAGTGGAAGTGGTTGTACCATCCACCCCTGGCGTCCATCCAACTGCTAGATAACCCCTGAGGTTATAGGCAACAAAGGGTATGTCGTATCAAAGTCGTTCTCGTCATCTAACTACAGTTCAAAATTGACAGGTCCGTCCCAATCCTCAAAAAAACACTGTGCAGTGGAAGTGGTTGTACTCATCCACCCCGCACCCATACAACTGGTTAGATAACCCTTGAGGTTATACGCACCAATAGGGTGGCGTCACCATGTCGTTTCTGGCCATCTAATTACAGTTCAAAATTGACAGGTCCGTCTGGAAAATAGTCCTCTGGGCACTGTGCAGTGGAAGTGGCTACTATCCACCCCCCCGCGTCCATCCAAACCGTTAGAGGCCAACCCTTGGTACAGAAAAGGCAACAAAGGGCATGTCGGTCGTGTCGTTCTCACATTCAACCACAGTTCAGCCTGACAGGTCCGTCCTCGAAAATAATCCTTCAAAACACTGTGCAGGAAGTGGCTACTCATCCACCCCGCACCCACAACTGGTTAGATAACTCTTTGAGGGCGTATAATGCACCAATAGGGTGGAAGCCGTAAACCATGTTCTGCTCGCCATCTAATTACAGTTCAAAATTGACAGGTCCGTCTGAAAATAGTCCTCTAAGCACTGTGCAGTGGAAGTGGTTGTACTCATCCACCCCGCGTCCATCCAACCGGTTAGATAACCCTTGAGGTTATAGGCAACAAAGGGGTGACGTCGTATCGTGTCGTTCTCACACCCAACCACAAACTAAAATGACAGTCTGGGCCCTGAAAATAATCTCTAAACACTGTGCAGGAAGTTGGTTGTACCATCCACCCCTGCACCCATACAACTGCTAGGATAACCCTGAGGCCGCACCACAGGGTGGGTTAAGGCCAAATTATGTTTGTTCTCGTCATCTAATTACAGTTCAAAATTGACAGGTCCGTCTGGAAAGGTCCTCTGGCACTGCAGTAGTGAAGTGGGTTGTACTAATCCACCCTAAGTGTCCATCCGGGGATGGATAACCTTGAGGCTATAGGCAACAAAGGTAGGCCGTATCAAAGCCACCACACCCAACCACAGTTCAAAATTGACAGGTCCAAATAGTCTCAGTTCATAAACACGTGCAGTGGAAGGTACTCATCCAATCCCTCACCTTCATACAACTGTTGATAACTCCTTGAGGTTATACGCACCAATAGGCGTCCAAACCATGTCGTCCGTCATTAATTACATCAAAATGACTAGGGTCCGTCTGAAAATAGTCCTCACATGTGTGTGCAAGTGGAATGTTGTACTCATCCACCCCGCGTCCATCCAACCGGTTAGAAACCTTGAAAGGTTACAGGCAACAAAGGGGGGTGGCGTCAATGTCGTCGTTGCTCGTCATCTAACCCAGTTCAAAACTTGACAGGTCCGTCCGAAAAATAATCCCAAACACTGTGCAGTGGAAGTCAGCTCATCCCCTGCACAACATACAACTGGTTAGATAACCTTGAGGTTATAGCGCACCAATATGGCGTCAAATCATGTCGTTCGTCACCATCTACAGTTCAAAATTGACAGGTCCGACTGAATAGTCCTCAAGCACTGTGCAGTGGAAGTGGTTACTCATCCAACCTCCATCCAACCGGTTAGATAACCCTTGAGTATGCAACAAAGGGTGCGTTCGTGTCGTTCCTCGTCATTCAACCACAGTTCAAAATTGGACAGGTCCTAACTGTGTAATCCCCTAAACACGTGCAGTGGAAGTGGTTGTACTCATCCACCCCGCACCTACAGTACAACTGGTTGAGATAACCCTTGAGGTTATACGCACCAATAGGGTGGCGTCAAATTATGTCGTTCTCGTCATCTAATCTAACAGTCAAATTGACAGGTCCGTCTGAAACATAGCCCTGCTAGTGAAGTGGTTGTACTCATTCCACCCCGCGCCACCCAACGGTTTAGATAACCTTGAGGTTATAGGTGCAACAGCAGCGGGCCGTATCGTGTCGTGTCTCACCCGCCACCAACCCAGTTCAAACTTGACAGTCTGTCCTGACAATACCTCCTAAGCACTAGCAGTGGAAGTGGTTGTACTCATCCCCGCATCCATCCCGGTTAGATAACCTTGAGGTTATAGGGCACCAAGTGGCGTCATACCGTGTGTTCTCAATACCCAGCTACAGTTCAAAATTGGAAGGTCCATCCGAAATATTCATCTCTCGTGTTTCTTCAAAACGAGACGTTAATATAACTCAACTTCAACTGCAGAAATCTGGCAATAAACCACTATGCTTACATACTACAATATTGATCGGAAAAAGAAGAAATGCATTTCAGAAGCTTAGTGCTCTCTATAAATTTCACAGCAATTCTTCTTACTTCTCTTCAAGCACTTCATCTGTTCTAGCATACGAGCTTCATTAATTAATGATAAGAGATTGCTTGTCCAATGAACTGCCCTACAGATCCAATTTACCCACGGAAATATCATTTAATTCTGATATCCAGATAACCGCTATCCAAGAAAAGGGAACGCAATTAGGAGCCTTCTGCTTAAACCGTCTTTCAACCCACTAAAAGGGATTAGTAAATTTCATCAGAAAATTATTAGAACGACAAGAAATGGAATTCCGGGGCCCTAAGTCGGTGCGCCTCGAAGCGGATGTAATATCTTCTCGATGATGAACAAATCGTATAATCTCTCGCGAAAAGAGTCAAGAGGATTAGGCACCGAGTCGTCTTGTCTTCGGAAGATACGACGTAGAAGGTGGTTTCGGAAATACAAGTTGGTTGAAGTATATTTCGATTTATATTTTGAACGTTGACTTTTGAGTCGTATGGGTATTAGATCTTTGGGGTTGATTTTGGAAGAGGAAAAAGTTACGTTTTGGGAGTGCGTGTGTAGAGTGATCGCGGTTAATGTTAATATTCTCTTTATATTATCAAAAACATCTGGTCCCGAACCAATGTATTCAAATGTACACAAATTATTCGTTTAGTGTGGTCACTACATCGGTTAATGTTATCAGTTTTGAAGTAGAGAGTTGACCGATCCCTCATTTTCAACAGCGTTGACGATTAACGCCCGGTGCACACAAGCCAATTTGTGTTGCTGAAGCTATAAAAATAGCAACAGTAACCAACATGCGTCCTGTGGAGACACACAGGGTTACTATTGTTATTTTTATAGCTTCAACGTCACGAATCGGCTAGTGTGCACCGGGCCTAACATTCGTAGAATTTCTCGCTCCACTTGTAAGAAAACAGCTGGGGCCACTTTCCCCCACACATCCCTAGAATTTAGGGGTTTATCTTTCATGACCTCTCTTTGAAGGTCGTCCATTTAGCGGGAAGGGACGTGACCTTTGGTAATTGTCATTGAACTCCTGAAGGTATGCAAAAGGAAGAGTGTGAAGAGTGGATGTCCATTGACGAGGACATTCCAGCAGCTACAACACTAACAAACTTGGAAATTTGCAAAGCTGGTTGTGAGCAATACCAGGCAATAGAAGTTGATGATTCCGACGGGGACGAATGTGTTGAAGAATACCCTCCAACGAAAGCTGAAATGAAGCAAGCCCTTGATATTTTGAAAAGCGGCGTGCAGCATCGTTGAACAAATTTTAGAAAACAATACGAGTACGAACAACATATTAATGAACTGTTAAAGAATAATTGTCGTCAAGCAACAATTAATGAATTTTTAATTGTTATTTTTTAAATAAATTATAGATAGCCCTGAGGTAGGTGGGTTTTTTTTTCCTTTTCGTTTCTTTTCCCTTGATGTGATAAAAAATATAGTTGATTGTATCCAATTAGGTTATTGTTATCATTCGGTTAATGTTATAAAAATTCATAAGTCCCGAAGTGATCACATTAAGCTAAGTCTACTGTAATTCTTTTTGAGGAAGAGATTCTTACTCCAAGAAATAAAATAAAACGTAATTAATAAAGTAATAAAATAAACGTACATTAAGCAGAGTCTACTGTAATTCATTTTGTGGGAAGAGATTCTTACTCCAAGAAATAAATAAAACGGATCAAATTCTTCGAGTTGCTGTCTCATCCACAGCAGGACTTCGTGTTGAACGTCGTCATCATCTCATCGACATCGTCAGATGAAAATCGCTTGGGGCTAAGTCTTGGCTGTAAGGTGGATGCTAGAGTACTGACCAACCAGACTTTTCATCTGTTTGGTCCACTAAATCAACATCTTGGAAGCAAACACTTTGCATATGATGACGACAATACGAAGTCCTACTGTGGATGAGACAGCAACCCAAAGAATTTTATGCAGCTGAAATTGGGGCTGAATTGAATTAAAACGATGGGATAAGTCATCAACATTGGCGGAGAATATGTTGAAAAATAAAATTGTTGCCAAGTGATTATCAAGGTAAATTACCTTTTTCTTATCTTTTGTGACTTAGTTAATGACTTACCCTCGTACAATACATTCCCTTTGCATACTTCATACATGAGAAAGTAAACAAGCAAAAGCAAGTTATGTTCCTTCATTGCACATACCTCGCAAAGAATGATGCAGCGGCTGACGGCTGAGTGACCCCAAAGGGTGCGTTGCCACACGGAGAACTGTAGGACGTCCCCTGGAGTAAGGAATGCTGGGAGCATCCTCCAAAGGACAAGGAATGCGGGAAATGCTTGGCAGATGCCAGCATCACCGCCCTCTCCCCGCTGGTCAGGGCAAAGTAAGGATCGCTGTGTTCGCTGTAACCGCTCGATGGGGACGTGAGGGGTGGCACGCGAGGCTGTTGGACCAGACGACCCACAGCAGCAGACGATTGCGATGAGGAAGAAGTGCTGGGCATCCGGGCATGGGTGGGTGGATGGTGATAGGCACTGTGCGGTTCGGCTGGGGCTGCGGTGTTCACCAGAGGCAAGGGAGGAATCTGTAAGAAAGAGAATAAGAATCTGTTAGTCGAATTGACAGTAGAATGTTATTCCATGCATCACCCAGAAGAGTCGACTCAACCCAAAGGTTGTACAGTCGTTTGATGACCCCACGGGGAAAAGAACCCGAGTACGAATTAGGTTTGGGGTTAAAGCAACTTCACCCTACTTACATAAAGTGAATTAACATCTTCATAGAGGAGTGACTTAGAACCAGATCATACAAATTACTGGAGTTATTTACATAACATTTACAGAGACAGTACCAGGCGATAATACGATGAACAATACAAGACACAATGCAAAACACCAAAAAATACAAAATAAACAATACGCAAACAAAATACAAAAGAATACAAAATAAACAATACACAAACAAAGCACAAATGGATGCAAAATAAACAATACACAAACAAAACACAAAAGAATACAAAATAAGAGATACACAAACAAGACACAAAAGAATACAAAATAAACAATGCACAATCACAACACAAAAGAAAACAAAATAAACAATACACAAACACAGCACAAAAGAAAACAAAATAAACAATACACAAAAGAAAACAAAATAAACAATACACAAAAGAATACAAAATAAACAATACACGAACAAAACACAAAATAAACAATACACAAACAAAACACAAAAGAATGTAAAATAAACAATACACAAACAAAACACAAAAGAATACGAAATAAACAATACATAAAAGGAAACAAAATAAACAATACATAAAAGAAAACAAAATAAACAATACACAAAGAAAACACCAAAGAATACAAAATAACACAAACATAGAATTGTATGCGTAGATACATTGAACACCATGCTATAATATTTTAAGCTACTTAAAGGTTTTCTGTTAAACCCTCTTAAACTATGGACCCAACCCCACACGAGATCGTTCACTTATATTAAGGATCCAAAAATGCTGAAAATAAGTGGGTGCGGCAAATTCTTCGAAAGTAAGAAAAATCAAAGGAAAAATCTATCTGAAATCGAACAATTCGTTGAAATTTTCCAAAAACACTTTTCAGCTTATTGTTAATGAATACTTAGTATTAAGCAATAAGCATCCATTAGTTATTCCTAAGAATTTTAAAGTATTAGTAATTTTCCTAAAGTTTTTTTCCCTACTCATATGTACACGCACGATAGCTTATCTTTACTAGTGGGTTAAGGCATGACATGACTAAGGTGAGGAAGATGAATCGGTAATATACGGATATGGGTTCTGCCCTCTACGTATGCAATAGCCGGCATCATTCAAAACCTGATTGACAAATGAATACGTATTTTAAGGAACGTAAGCACTAATTCAAGGTTTACGGTTGTCTAAATGTTTATTTATCACCCACAGGCATATCAAAACATCAAAAACATTGAGTATGTCTAAACATTTACTGAATGTCTATTCTGACACCATCTATTTTGCCCGCATAATGTTATGAAATAAACTAATGGTATTTACAAACTTTGCTACGCAAGTGAATTCCTATTACTTTGCTGCTCATTATTTAAACAATAATTCGCCCAGTCATTTGTTAAAAATAAGCAGTGCAAGTTTGTTGTGGCAAATGCGAGAAAGTAAAGCATATTTAATTTGTCTGTCAGCGTCTTTGTTGTTCCAAATGAAATTCAAGCTGAATAATTACCATAAATAATGCCTCATTTCTACGCTTATAATACTGCCGTTTCATATGAAAAAGGAAATGGTCAAATCATTCCAATTTAGCTCAAACGCGAAATCAATGAATTTAAATAAAATTAATTTTTACTGATTTTTCTGGGAGATACTTTATCTTATTACAATCTGAGTTGGTGACAGAATTCGAAGGTAAAGAAATCTAATTAAGAATTTGGAATTCGAATTATACCTCTTTCTTTTATTTCTGCAAACTTCCCAACACAAAGGAAAACGAATGTCAAAATCTCTTTAAAAATCATGGTAAGTGAATATCATCTCGACAGTTGAAATAATTAGTTGGAAAGTTTGAACATTATCATTGCAATTCTAGGGGGTTTGCGTTGGTGTGTTTCTTGCAGGATGTAAAGGTGAGATCAGATTTAGTTAGACTGCGTGAAATCATGGATAAAAAAGATGGATAAAGCAGTCATTTTAAATATTGTTACGAAAATGTGAAATTGTTTCCCTGGCATGCTAATCTTATGACAAGAGAGAGTTTTTTAGAGGTTTTACTGGAGGCCAAGACAAGGAACCCCGACCTTGGCGACAAACGTGGCGATCATTTTGGCGACAAAATAAAGCTTCAAGAAAATTCAAGACTTATGGTAATTGTGTCCAAAAGTGTAATAATTTTCAATCGTAATTATGTAACACATAAAAGCATTCTTTAACTCTTTCGCGTCCATTGGTTTCGCAGTGAAACCACACATTGAGCATATTTTTTACTGCGCATGGGCGAAATGTAGCGTCATTTTCTTTTCATAACTTAAGAGACAGATATATAAGCCAACTTATATAAAAATTCCAGTTCAATACCTTTAGTATTGACAAAGGTATCGGCATTGTAAGAGATAAATTGCTTTTGATATCTAAGAGAAACGAAGGCCGCGGTGGCCTAGTGGTAAGGTCTCGGATTTGGGGCCGGAGGGTTCCAGGCTCGAAACCCGATTCCACTGAATATCCGCCGTGTATAGGCCTGTTGCACTTTAAATCATCCGTAGTGGCCAAACGTCCTCCCGTTGGTGTGGAGTGGAAGGTTGAAGAGAGGGGCTGCCAGCTCAGGCGTCGCCCTCGTCATCCGACCTGGTTCAAAATTACGAGGTCCGTCCCAAAATAGCCCTCGTGTTGCTTCAAAAATGGACGTTAATATAACTAAACTAAGAGAAACAAAATGATGAGGATTCTTGCACAATTTGATAATTTTTTTACTGCTGATGCGCGAAACGTAGCGTATTTTTTCTTTCTTAACTTAAGAGTCAGATATATAGGCCAACTGATATAAAAATTCCAGTTCAATACCGTTAGTATTGACAAAGGTATCGGCATTGCAAGAGCTAAATTGCTTTTGATATCTAAGAGGAACAAAATGATGATGATTCTTCCACGATTTGATATTTTTTTAAAAAATGTATCTTCGAAAGTAATGTTGAATATTATGAAGGTTGAATATCCTTAATACTCACGAGATTAATTAATACTTAAACAATACTCCTTAATACTTAAGAGTCAGATACATAGGCCAACTTATATAAAAATTCCAGTTCAATACCGTTAGTATTCACAAAGATATCGGCATTGCAAGAGCTGAATTGCTTTTGATATCTAAGAGAAACGAAACGATGATGATTCTTGCACAATTTGATATTTTTTTTTTAAATTGAATCTTCGAAAGTAATATTGAATATTATGAAGGTTGAATATCCTTAATACTCACGAGAGTAATTAATACTTAAACAATACTCCTAAATACTCACTGCTTAATACTTAAGATTCAGATATACAGGCCAACTTATACAAAGATTCCAGTTCAATACCGTTAGTATTCACAAAGATATCGGCATTGCAGGAGCTAAATTGCTTTTGATATCTAACAGAAACAAAATGATGAGGATTCCTGCACAATTTGATATTTTTTAAAATTGTATCTTCGAAAGTAATATTGAATAATATTATGAAGGTTGAATATCCTTAAAACTCACGTATACTTATAAATTACATACATAATTTTAATTGCATTTCGTAGATGCCTCATTCGGAGAAAAAATATCCCCTTGCCGTTAATTGGCTTCACTGAGAAACTACAATGTTTTTGAAAATAAAAATGCTATTTTTTTCCCTTTACATATTTATGATCAGCTACATGTCTAATATACATTTTCGAAATAAATTTAGTGATTTTCTTAACGAAATATACAGTGAACTTGAAAGGATTAACTAACAACTATACCGAAAACCACACAAAAACAGAGCAACAATCTATGGGCCAGCTCCGAATTATTTCATATTTTCAATTATTTCACACAAAAGCTGTAGATGCATCCCATCCCTATAAACATCTCTCTTCTGAAGGCCTTTAAATAAGAAAGGATAACAAAGACTGATTTTTTTTTCTCTCCGCTGGAAACAAGGTTCGGCGGAACGTTTTTATACCATGCCATTACAGCTTAACCCAGCGATTGGAACCACTAACTTTCCCATGATGGGATAAGCAACAGAAAGGAAATAACGTGAGGCCTTCGATACGCGGAGATATTGCTTTCCTTACGGTTTTACGTTCGAGATGCTATTTTTATGGAGATGGCCACACGGTATAGCATTCCTTTCGCCTAGGGCCCCCAGATACAATATTGGGACGAAGCAGGGAAAAAAAACATACTGGGAACACGACCAAGAAAAACTTTTCAAGGAAGGAGGGAAAAAAATCCTTCCGCGATAGCAGTGGAGGGATACGTTTTCTTACATGATGCTGTTTTGTGGTGGGATACGGGGAAAAGAGGGATAAAATATACCGAAGTTATTCTTATTTTTCGTTCTGATGAGTAGGAATAAAATCTATTAGAAGTAAAGTAGCTATCTTTTGAAATATTGTAGGCAATAGTGTTTATTTCGTGCCTTTAGTCACCTTGACTTGTTTCAGTTGAGACCTGATTATGATTGACTGGTGAATAATTGATTAATTGCTAGATGAAAATATTTTTCTTGTCTTACACGCTTTTATTTAACTTGACTTCTTTTAAGTGTGTAAAGAGGGAATTTGTAATCGATTTTTCCCTGACTTCCTGATCCGTTAGTCCTGAAATTCTGTATAGTAGTGTATTCCTGATGAAAATACAATATTGTAATACTTTTCTTGTATTACACACTTTTATTTAACTTGACTTCTTTTAAGTGTGTAATGAGGGAATTTTGTAATCGATATTTCTCTGACCCATTAGAGTCCTGAAATTCTGTATAGTAGTGTATTCCTGTTGAAAATACAATATTGTAATACTTTTCTTGTATTACACGCTTTTATTTAATTTGACTTCTTTTAAGTGTGTAAAGAGGGAATTTGTAATCGATTTTTCCCTGACTTCCTGATCCGTTAGTCCTCAAATGCTGTATAGTAGTGGATTACTGATGAAAATACAATATTGCAATACTTTTCTTGCATTACACACTTTAATTTCACTTGACTTCTTTTAAGTGTGTAATGAGGGAATTTTGTAATAGATATTTCTCTGACCCGTTAGAGTCCTGAAATTCTGTATAGTAGTGTATTCCTGTTGAAAATAAAATATTGTAATGCTTTTCTTGTATTACACGCTTTTATTCAACTTGACTTCTCTTAAGTGTGTAAAGACGGAATTTGTAATCGATTTCTCCCTGACTTCCTGATCCTTTAGTCCTGAAATTCTGTATAGTAGTGTATTCCTAATGAAAATACAATATTGGAATGTTTTCAGGACTTTATTTTCAATAACTCGCTTAATTTTAGTTTAAATTAGATTCCATGCGAGATGCAACATCTGATATTGAAACTGAGAAAAAAAATGATTGCGAGTAACAGTAAAATTTGTAGTACTGAATTATGAAATATATTAAAGATTAAAAAGTAGAAAATGCTACAAATAAAGCAAGTTTTTCAAAATATATTTTTATTAGCTACCTAAAAAGTAGAAAACGATTTTTTTATATCAAAAATTCTGTAGGGCGAAGCAAAAACTTTAAAAGCGTGAGATTCTGAAAAGACTACGTTAAGAAATCAAGCCACAATGAATATTATAAGCAAGAAAATGTCTAGACATTCATTAAAAATTAAAATATACTATGAATATTATTAAGATAGAAAAATTGTTTTCTATGTCTTTCTTCATTACTAAAAGTATGTCTTTTAAAACTTTTATATTATTATAGGTTATTAACTTTTTGTAGCACATTATCATAATTTTAATAGTCTTCAAAGCATAGAGCCAATGAGGTTGATTTCGGATTTAATTTCAAAAATACCTACCAAAGTTTAGATTTTAAATTGGAAAAAAAGTGCAGAATTTCAAAAATTGATTAAAACTTCCAATTAGTAAAATGTTCGTCGTATATTAATGAGGTCGTGTATTAACAAAAATTTAGCGTCAGTAGCTGAAGAATACAGGAAGTAATTAAGCATTCTGTTTAAGAATAAAACTTTTAATAGATTGATATTTTAAAACTGCGATATGCTTGATTTTTTTCAACATTAAGAATATTGAGACTGTAATATATCCTTTGGTTGATCTGCACTTTCGAAATTTTAATTACTAACTGTAATTTAAGTCCCAATGGAAGTAAAAATATATTAAAAAATTAAAGAAAACAACTATGTAGTTAATTGTTGAAAAACAGATCTTATATCAAGATTCATTATTCCTTTAAATTAAAGACTTTTAGATTTTTTTTATTATGCAAATCAACAAGCGGTAATCGAAAGAATTTTGGTTATTTTAATTATTTTGAACTTAAAGAGAAAGAGAAAAGAAAGGAACTATATGATTACTATCAAATACTGTTAAGATGTCTTTATTTAGTCACTTTTTAATTACAATCAGAATTCTATAATATTATTACTTGACTCTTCACGTTAAGGCAGCTGAGAAGTAAGCGTCACGTGATATCAGAAGAGTCTGTGTTGATAAGGAGAAGTCCATATAGTCAAATATATTACTACCTTATTATTTCTCCTCGTCTAGCTCTGTGTTTCCTACTTTTTCCGCTCTCAGGAAATGCACTCATAAATCGAAAGTCAGCCAAAAAATACACTAGAAAACGCGTTATAGAAATAATTACCACAGAAATGAATTTCGTAGCAAGATATTTATTAAAAACACAGCATTGAAACGTTGTTTAAAACCAAATCATCATTCCTATTAAAATCCGAAGGCAAACAAACGTATTTATCTCTCTATGTATCTATTTATGTCCGGCCATATTCTCACGAACTACTGAAGGCTGAAACGAGCTGAAAGTACCAAAAGATGGGAAATAATCCAGGGAATCATTTTTGACCATTTAAATACCGTAATTACAATTGGTTAAAAGATATTAATCTGAAACGCTTAAATGAATGAAATATTGTGCCGCCATCTATAGGAAGCTTCCGCGTTCTGGAGTTTTGATTTATAAACATCGGAAAAAAATCGATTTCCTGCATTTTTTCTTTCTTTTTGTCGTACGGTGTTTCATTTAGCAACATCCATGCTCGTTGGGGAAAATAGTTATTCATTTTTATCCGTTTTTTTTCATTATTATTCAAATGCGGGCAAGACGAAAATATATGTTTCTGGTGTTTAATTTATCAGTTTGGAATACTATTAAATTGTTCATTGTTTCTGTTTTCTATTTCGTTTTATTTTTTCTTTTGAAAAACAAATATCATGCTTACCTGTTTTAATTTATAAACATAGGAATTCTCGCGTTTTCATTCAAACCATACTGTTTTAAGGTAGTAAAAAGGCTAGAATTGAAAGTTTTAATCCAACAAGAGAGGATTCAAAACAGATTTACGTTTGTTGGGGAATCTTAGTGGCAATGTTTGCAGGGGAAAAAACATAGGTGGCATATGAAAAAATGTGGATACCGAGAAACGCTGGGTTATTAGATATACGATAATTAAAAGGCTGGATTTAAAAATTTTAATTAAACAATATAGGATTCAAAGGAGATTTATGTTTTATGGGGAAAGTTAGTGACAATATTAGTAGAAAAAATAAACAGGAGGAGGGCATATGAAAATAAAGTAATAAAAAGACTAGATTTGAAAGAATATTTACGTTTGTTGGGGAAAGTAAGTGACAATATTTGTTGAAAAAAATGGAGGCGGGCATACGAAAAAATATGGATCCAGAGGCCTCACGTGAACACACTTCTTCTCTCCACCAGGGAATGACGCATTATTCGACATAGCCCGTGCAATGCCGGGCCACACAGCTAGTTGTTTTATTAAAACAGGTCTGTTGCATTTGGGACACTTTGAAGGAATCACAATTTCATGAAATTGCAACCGTAGTTTCTTTCAAATGTTTCTCACTTGATGACTACGTAAAAGTTGTAAAAATATCTTACTTCTTCTTCTTTACAGAAGAATTTATATATGTTTCTAATAATTTAACTAAGGAGAAGAAGATTAAATATTTAAAAATAAGGAGCAGAATATACAAGTGATTCAGAATTCTGTATTAAATTTAAAAAATTAGTAATTCACAAACGAATGAAGATGAAAAGATGCCGTTTGTACGAAAGGATGGAAATGAAATCTGATTTTCCCCCCAAGAAATTTACAATTTATGGATAGCATAATTTACAATTAATCACCAGATGGCTCTGTAGTTGGTAGAGCGATACGTTATGTAGGATAAGACAATGAGTGGAGTAACGGCTTACAAATGTCCTAAGTATCGTCCCCATTGAACAGCATATACATCGGATGAGGTACATCACTTTCCGTAGAGTTAACCGTTTCGGAGACACGAACAATTTATTTTTCTTCGTGTAAACGTGTATTAACGCATAAAAAAGTAGCACTTGTGCTGCCATCTGTTGATCACACTAGAAATTAGAAAATGTTTTTAAGTAATAGACCATCAAAAGACTACTGCCTGTTTAAGGAATAAATAGTTTGAATAAGCCCCTGTTGCTCACGTTCTGTGATATCATCAGAAAGGGCATACAACCCTGCCCACGCCGAAGCCACATGAGAAATCAGAAAAGGCAATATAAGTAACTAGGAGATATAAATAAACTATATTGCAAATAAAGTCTGGTTTCGGGGCATTCATTCCCATGCTGTCCTTTCTGTGCAAACAATATCTTTCTATCGTCATTCCCTTGCGAATTATTGATTCTTAAAGTTGCTCTTGACATCTGAATCACTCTGTACATATATTTTTATTAATAAATTGATAGTTTAACCATTCTCTTATCAGGGAAGGCAAATCTATGTAGCACCTACACTTAATCGAATTTAGAGAATTGAATTTTATCTGTAAAACTTGATGTGTTACAATCAACGAGTCAACTGATATACAATCAACGAGTTCTTTAAACTAAAAATATATACCTGTCAACTAACAATATTGCATAAAATACTTGATGCAGCATTTAAGTCTCTCTAGATGTGGGACACAATTAAGATACAAGACTGAGTTAGTCCCAGGATAAATTAGACTCTTCAAGCACAACTGGTTTACGTTTGCCTTACAGTAGAGGAGAATTATGAAAATCTTCACAATGTTTCTAATGTGCATATTCTATTCACCAGAATCCTACACGATGGAAATTTAGAACGCAGCCAGTGTCTAATCTACAATTTCCTGTTTCAAACAGATTGAAACTTGTATAGTAACTTCTTTGGCGTCAGGTATCAAGGTGGCTTAGTGGTAAGTTCTCGACTTTGGGACCAAAGGTTTCCAGGCTTCGAAACCCGGTTCCCCGGCATATATGGGTCTGGAAATTGTATGGTAACTCCTTTGGCGTCAGGTATAAAGATGTCTTAGTGGTAAGTTCTCGACTTTGGAACCAGAGGTTTCTAGACTTCGAAACCCGGTTCCACCGAAGATCTGAGGCATATATGGGTCTTGTACAAGCTAAATCTGATGTCAAAGGCTACAATGCCCTCCCATTAGTGTGGATTTGAAGTTTTGGAGAGAGGTATGATGGATCAGATGTCGTGATTTAACCACGATTCAAAATTAAGCGATCAGTTCCCAAATAACCCTCAGGTTGCTTCAAAACTGGACATCTACGTAAACTATGCTGAAAATAAACTGCCATTCTTTGGTTCTTGCATGTATGTAGTACATTTCTGTACATATTTATGCCATGAATAGATGCATGATTATAATTGAAAAGATACAAGATTGGTTTAACTACTTCCAAAGCGATTTCAATTTACAACCTTCACTGCAATGAATCACAAGTTTACTAATTGCTACTGCGACATTGCAATCCTAACAGGCACAATAATTTTCAAAAGTAATAATATTTATTTAACGAGTACTTCGTTCAATATATAGTTATTTAATGAGGACTTCGTTCAATATATATTTATTTAATGAGGACTTCGTTCAATACAGTCAACGTAAGCCTTTAAACAAACCAAACTATCAAGCCCGGAACTATTTGTCAAGCCCCCAGCTGAAATCTGTGCGATTGGATTTTACCAATCTAAACACACTTTTAGCATAATTAAAGTTAAGTGTATACTGTAAGCAGTCAAAGCAATTGTCCCAGGAACACTGACAGCCAGACAGAAAAGCAGCACATTGCCCAGTCAAGACAGCATTATTTAACTCTTATTATATTAAGTCACTCGCCTGATTCCCAGCTCCTAATACTACGCGGAAGAATTCTTCGGCAGCCATGAAAACCACCCTGTTTCTAAAAATAACATCGCAGCCTATTCCCACCCTCTCATCCCTGGCCGTGAACCACTTTCCCTCGAACCGCGGAGTGGAAGAACTCGAACAATATCGTCTGGCAATTGCTTTCCATCCTTACATATGTCCCTGAGGGGGCTGGCAGAAGGGAGCATCGGCTGGAGAAGGATATTGAAAGTCGTACGCTCTTGAAATTTCATTACTTCTTGTGTCAACATTTACCCGTGTGCCATTTAATCTATACGAAGTCGCCTCATACCACCCCACACCCCTGCCAAATACCTGCGATTGTTTAAAGTAAAAGGCGGCCTTTTAAAAGGCCTCCAAGAGTACAAAAGTTATATGAAGGGGTTTGAGAAGGGATAGGCATTTAACCCTATTCGGCTTTATTTGGGATGGGCGTATTTGAGGAGTGTTGGGTTGAATTGAAGAGAGAGAGCTCTCGGTGGTTGTAATGTCTCGATGTATTTAATGTGTTTTGTCTTTGTGGGACATGAGTACGCATATTAGCTCGGTGATTTCTGAGCGGTGTTTTTTCAGAGCTCATTTCCAATGACATTTGTTTACGATTGCTTAATAAAAGATGCCGGGAGTTTCAAGTTTTCATTTTGTGTTGCTGTGTTTGAAGTACTTGTGATATTTATTGTAATACATAAAATAAAGTATTCTATCTATAATATAATCATCATGAAATTTCTGTGACGCTGGGAGGAGTTAAAAATAACTCAGCCCCTTTGGTCTGCGTCATTATCGAACGGAACGAATCAGATTTCTGGTATTTCGCCAAAATTTCGTCAAACAACTCAGACAGGTTTTTTTATGTATAAAATAGCTGACTTCAGCAGTTTTACTTTTTTTATTATACTTAATCATTCCTCACTTCAAGGACCAGGAAGTTAGTATGAATTGATACACGAGTTCTTTTTCATGCTTTCGTTTTTGTTAAAAGGGTTCTTTCTTTTTCATATTTAAAAAGGCTCCGTCTACCTTAAGATTTGAATTTGTGGTGCATGCGATTGTTAATATTTTCTTTTATATATATTTTTTAATATTGTATTTGGCAATGTATTTTTTCTATTAGTGGATAAATAATGCAAAATTATTTTTACTCAGACAGAACGAAAGTAATTGTTGGAAGTAAAGTTATTAACAAAACGAAAGTTAAGGTCAATCGATTTATCGATTCTTGTTTTCATTCTTCTTTTTTAAAATTTCTTAAGCACTCCGCCAATGTGCATGAAATTTTCTACAACAACTTTCCTTAATAAATCTGTGACAATCATATCCGAGATATTATTGGAAAGCTAAAAGCCCGTCTTAGACGCATATTTACGGATCCTACTATGGTTTGGATTGAGGTCGCTTTTCATTGGCTCTCAGCGTCACGTGACTTCTCTTGCTTCTGAATGATGTCATAGGAGCGCGCTTGGTTTGGATTTCGATCTTTGTCTTAGCTATTGTATCATAGAAAAACCAAAATGATCTTTTAATTACGATTATTTGGATATTTCTAAAGGGATCTTCTGATGAAATCAAGAAATAGATAATTTTGGTTTCTCCATGATACAATAGCTAAGACATTTAGTTAGCCTACATTAAGCCTAACTACTACTATCGGTTTGTTTCGAAAACAAACCGATCGTTGCAATCTGCGAAAGATAAATTAATCTCTTTTCTGAGCCAACTACGCTATCGTTTTATATATATAGATAATATAAAAACAGACGAATCGAGCCTAACATTATCAAGCTGCGATGTTTTGAACTAGACGTTCCAATCTCTTTCAATGTTTCTCCTTTCGCATATTTTATTTATCGCAATTACGCCATTCAAAAACTTAAAAAGCTAACAGAAAGTTTCTGATAAGAATGAATTTTCAAAAATTAATCAAGCATTTCTAAAACATTTCATCACATGCGAATAAACACAATCTAAGACAGTCTATAACAACAACCTTTAAACACAGAGCAAGGAGGTAATAAATGGCATCAAAATTATCTATGCATCGAAAGGAGACGAGGGCATTTTTTTCGTCTGCATCAAAGTAAGAATAAATTAGAGTAAAAGCATTAGACGCAAAAATGGTGCATGTGATGAGGAGGATGTTCAATTACTTTTATCAAATGTAATTGACGGATTAATCAGATGCAAGTAAAATAAAATAAGACGCACATGATCAAAATGCAATTATGTATTTCTGCATTTCAACAACTTTCTTTAAAAAAAGCATCGGAAAAAAACGGACAAGATAAAAAAAAAAAACGAGCCGATGATGGTACATTTTTCATTAACACATGAGCGAAGAATTATGCAAATCACGAGAAAGATAATTAAAGGCTGAAAACCAGGGATTTTTTTTAAGTACTTTCTCTTTTACTAGTCGGGTTGTTATGTAAAAATATTCATTGATTTTTTATGAGAACGTTAGTTGCAAGGAAAAGTGTTGTGGATAAATAAGAGGTTGTTCACAAACTGTTAATATGTTGCATCCACGGCTGGAAATAGCTCGCAGAATTGCTGGAAATGGCTCAGAATTGCTGAAATTAAAAAATAAAGGCTCGCAGGTATTTTGTAAAATATAGCCTGCTGCAATCTTTGATACTTCGCAGTTTTTCTCTGTAGCACACATTGCATTGTTTAGCCAGCGGAAGTGTTTCGACATCAACTTTTTCGTATACTTCCAGTATATTGTCGCAAAAATGTAATGTCGCTTCCCTGCCTCACTAGTCTTACGTTTGGGAAGAGAGCTTTACAGGGGTAAGTATGGAATGGCCGGGTCTGGACCCTTGGAGACAAATTTGGCGACCTTGGCGACAAATCGATGATTCCAGAAAATGCGACCCTTTTCTCGACATCTCTATTAGGAAAGAAAATACGCTTGAATGTACGAGAAAACTCCATGTGACGTCATGGCCTGTCGGGGAGAGTATATAAGTGCCGCGCTTGGATCAGAGAGTTGAGTTTTGATCCGCTGGAACGACTTTGGAGTTTCGTCTGCAATGCGAGCTAGGACTTTCGATGCCTCCATTACTTTCTCCACATTTCTATTAGGGGCCGAGATCCAGGTTTTCCTGAAAATTCTATGTGACGTCACGGCCTATCGGGGAGAGTATAAAAAGACCGCGCTTGGATCACAGGGTGTTGATCCACTGGATCGACTTTGGAGTTTCGTCTGCAGTGCGAGCTAGGGAGCCGGTGAGCTGAGCGCTATTGAAAGTGCTGTTATTGTCGTTATTAGTGATTGGCTGACTGTTTGTGTTGCTAAATCTAAAAGTGCTGAACTGTTATTACCTTTGAATTGTTGTCAGTTTATGTTGCTAATCTGTACAAGATCTATTGTTTCCTGTTAACTGTGCTACGTGTTTTCCTGCACACTTGTGAATAAACCGTCATTCTCCATTACCCTACGTGTTGGACTGTTTACACCATACATCCCCAGAATGATTTCTGTAACAATATGTAGCGTTGCCATGCGTCCCGTGTGTATACGGAACTGTCACCGTATTTCACTACTCAGTCCCGTATAATTATTTGTCCCGTATTATATTTTGTCCCGTTTACTCGATATTGGCCACACTGGGATTCTATTCAATCAGTCTGTATATCTAAAAGATTATTTAGAGAAAAATAATACCAACCAAAACTGCGAAGTGAATACTATGAAATTGAGTATGGAGGAGAAATGCCTGAAGTTTTTTGCAGATACAAAGTATATTGATTAGTGGCCATGCCTGATAAAGCTATCTGAATGCGTATTTCCCATTCCAGCCCATAATGTAAATGTCGAGAGAATATTTTCCCTAATGTCAACTTAATGGTCAGACGAAAGAAACAGAAGCAATTTTGATTTGTCACTATAATTATAAATTGACTTGCCCCCAATTTTATAGTTATGTGTAAGAAGAAAATGATAAAATTAAGAAAGTAAAATCAACTTTAAATTGTGTCTGGGCTAAAAAAGGATTAGCCTTACATTTTTTTATTATTCTACGAGTTCATTTTATTTGATTGCTTAAACTTCATTGATTTTTTTTATCAGAGTAAAATTAACCATTAACTATCCACTTTTTTCATGCTTTATTTATTTAGTACCTAAACGTCCGTATCAATGCTTGACAATTATGGCAACCCTAAGTATATGACACTTTTTGTGTTCAGCTTCGTCTTATTGTGAACAAAAAGAATATGAATTTTCGAGCAGTACCTATTTCCTTAAACCGATATGGTCGAAACATTGACACTGATCTAAAACAGTTATTGTTACGAAAATCGATCATAATCGTCCAGATAAATCACAAGTTACCACAGACCACTTCTACATGCGATAAACCTGTGATGTTAATACAAAATACTTGTTTTATGATTTTATCCCGATGTTTTCACGAAAAATTTACGCCGCGGACCCGAACTGCGCCTTTCTTATGTTTTATTTAGAGTAGCTTTTGATGGTACCATATGTTGACAGTATATAGAACTACATTTCGCGTATGCTCAGTAAAACATTATTTACTACAAATGCTCATATTTTCCGTAATATTCACATTTTTGAATTTAAATTTTAACAAAATATTTCTTTTACGTATTGTCAAGTATCCTATAAGTTTCGTACAATTCGAAAAAAAACACTACATGTTATAATTAGAAAACATGCGGAGTTTGAAATTTTCAATTTAATAACGATTTTTACTTATATTCTGATCCATATTTTTATTGTCTCGCTTTGGGCCCCAATAATTCTCCTCAAGCTCTTTAAAATGACACCAGAATCAACCTCCTAGCTAAACGCGTTTCCACGCTACACTTATTTATAATCTTACATAAAGCTAATTCATAACAATCACGCGCATGCGCCTACACTGGTACACTATGACGTCACAGGCAAAACAAATACTATGCGACAAACTCTTACAGATATGATCTATCCGTTGTGGGGTCAACCATTCTTTTCTCATTATTAGTCTCGTAGTTATTAGCGATTCAAATCTGACGGTATTTTGTGAAACAAGAAAGTTCGACCGACTATCACTGTAACGGGCGGAAAGACGTTTTCACGCTGAAAAAAATCTTGCTTTGTGCATCACTATTCTAAATTCTCGTCGTTAATTTTTTAGCCGTTTATTAATTCGCATTCACAATGAAGTCCGTCTTCAGGATTATTCGCTCATTTTTAAATAAAAAACTAGCTGTGTGGCCTGGCGTTGCACGGGCTATCAAGAATAATAGGATATTCCCGGGCAAAGAGAAGTGAGGTCACGTGAGACCTTGGGATCCATATATTTTCATACGCCCCGCCTCCGTTTTTCTTCTACAATCAACAAATATTGTCACTTACTTTCCCTAACAAACGTTACAAAGTTAAACACTTTAATACAAAAAAAAGAAAGAAAAAAAAGCATGAAAATGATTTTTTCCATTGTTAATAAATCCAAACACAGAAGCTCACTCAAAAGGAAATACCAACTTCCGTTAAATAAATAAAAAAAATGCAACACCGGACGTGGAAACTAATAATAGGGAAGAAAAAGAATCCGCCGTGAATGAATTCACCCAGCTGCCAATAGATGGCAGCACGTCAATTCATTCATTTTGACATTTTTAATTAATATCTTTTTAACTAATCACAATTTCGGAATTTAAATTGTCGAAATGGATTCCTTGGATTATTTTCTATCTTTTGGCACTTACGGCTAGTTTCAGGATTCAGTGGTTCGTGAGAAGATAGAAGGACATAGATACATATGTTGTTTGCCTTCGAATTTTAATAGGATAGATAAGCAAATCATCCGTTCTTTTCAACTTAAATAATACGCCAGATGTGCGCATTAAGCAAGTCATTAATACACTTCGAAGCAAAATAAAACTTTTAGCAGTTTCTTAAGCTATTTTCTGTTTTATCTGCTGGAGAAGGAACGGCTTTCATTATTTTTGCCTCTGAGAAATGGTTATTTTTTTAAATCCAACATTAAAATGTACTCAATCAAATATACAGGATGTCCACACTTATCGTGGTCCAATAGCTAATTTCTAAATCGTTAGAGATAGACATATAGTTCCAATTGGAAAAATGCTTTAAATGAAGGGGAAAATTATAATATATGTTTTTTGAGTCACTAAATATATTTCTAAAAAAAATACAAATTATGCCTTTTTATACGGTCCCCCGGTTCTATCAGTTATACTTAGTAAAACATTCTTGGTAATCTAAAATTTTAAACAAAAAAAGCACCACTCTTCTGCAACTAAAACTGAGCGAGTTGTGGAGCTTCGAATTTCATGATTTTTAACCAATCAACGGCCTCGTCGAGCAAGTGCTGTGCATTGATTGGTGAATCGTCTTCAAGATGGCTATTGAAATGGTGTAAAGTGGTCTAAGTCAGCGATATTCAAAGCTCCATAACTCGGTCAGTTTTAGTCACAGAAGAGTGGGACTTTTTCTGCTTAAAATATTAGAGTGTCAAAAAAATTTACTAAATATGAATGATAGGACCGGGGGACCGCATAAAAAGTTAGATTTCGTATTATTTTTAGGAATATAATTATTGACTCAAGAAACATATAATTCTTCCCTTCATTTAAAGCATTTTTCCAACTGGAACTATATGTCTATCTCTAACGGTTTAGAAATTAGCTATTGATCACGATAAGTGTGGACACGCTGTATAACTTGCTCTTAAAGAAATCAAATATATGTATTCGTATTTTATTCAGAAATATATTTATTCACTCAAAATAAATATATTATAATCCTTCTCTTCATTTAAAGCATTTTTTCAATTGGAACTATATGTCTATCCCTAATTGTTTAGAAATTAGCTATTGTTCACGATAAGTGTGGACACCCTGTATATTATAGATACATATTAGATATATTAGATCAACGCAAAACGAGAAAGAAAATATTCCGAATACAATAAGTCCGTGCCCACCAACAATGTTAAAAATCCAGTCCAATCCTTTGAGACCGAATCACAAAAAAAGATCCAATCTTTCCTTGTGCATCGCTATTCTAAATTCTTCCCGAATCAGGCTCTCGGAATGACGGATGGAGACGTTGGAATGATGAATCGGGGGAGTGAGTATCCATCTACACACAGCCCACATGATGGATACATCATCTCTTTGGAAATACTTTCTTATACCGACTCGACATTTCCAGAACAAATCCACTCCCGGAGCGGGCATTGATTTCCAGTGCCCACCCATGGTTCAGCCTGGGCCTTCCAACTTTTCTTCGATCTCGTTTCCTTTTTTCATTACTTTTCTTGATTTTTTTATTGTGTGGGACACAAAATCCGTTACTTTCCTCGCCGGAACGTCCCGGTTCATTAGGGTGGATCTTGCAGGAACGGTGAAGAGATAGGAGTCTTCCCAGAAGGTGAAGAAATACTGGTTATCCAGAATGGTTTGATTGGTTCTTCGTCCCATTCACAGCAAATGAGCATGTTTTTAGAGTGTTTTTTTAATTTCTCGTCTACGAAATATACAAAGAGAAAGTACTGTAATCGTCAAATAATTCGAACTCTAGATTTTGACGGATGTCCACGTTTTAGACCTCCATGAGTCCGAACCAGCGGAAGTGGTCTCCCCTAAACTTTCTCGTATACTTTCTAAGTGGAGATTCGTCAAAATCTCGAGTTCGAATTTTTTTGACGATTACAATACTTTCTCTTTGTAGACTTCGTACACGAGAAAGTAAAACAAAGAACAAACAAACCTGAAATCAAATATCTGCTGCACGTTTCAAAAAAAAATATTACTGAAGCAGCGCGACAAAATAGGTAAATGCAATAATATTAAAGCGAAATTCTGCTTTGAAATTGAATTCAAGAAAACAATTTATACTCTACCACAACCCAAATAAATTGCAAAAGCGTGAATAAAAAGATTTGCTGAAATAATGAGATCTGATTTATTCATACCAAAAAAAATTGTTAACAATTGATCGCTTGAAAAATTATTTATTGCTGTAAATAATTCTAAAATAACAGATTGCTACCAATACGCACTGCATAAGAATCGGATTTAAAAGAAATTGAATATGCATTTGAACGCCTCTTTATCTGATTTGGCCCAAACTTTATATACGGACCTGATTCATAACGATAAAATGGTACAAATTTTATCCATTTAGTATTCAAGTTTTTTGATTATATGTTCCACATGAACGCGACAGACAGACTTCCTCAGACGATTTTTCGAAATTTGATAGAAAACTCCTAAATTAAGCCATTGTATCCATAAATTCTCATCCTCGTAGTTATTGTTGAGTTATCGTGTTTCACAGACAGACATACAGACATAATTCCCAAAATTGTGTTTTTCGGACTCAGGAGGTCAAAACGTGGAGATCCGTCAAAATCTCGAGTTCGAATTCTTGATGATTAGAATATTTTCTTTGTATACTCTGTATGGAGAAAGTAAAAAACACAATTTTGGAATTATGTGTGTCGTGACACGATAACTCGAAAACTATTATTACGGGGATGAAATGTTGATGTTGTCTTTACACATACTTTGTAGGTCTTTATCAAATTTTAGACGAAATCCCACAACTGGAAATCTGTCTGTCGTCCGCATCATGTGAACACAATAACTCCCAAACTTGAATAGTTAGATGGATAAAATGGTACAATTTTATCATCAGGAATGTAGGTTTGGCAAATTTTACCAAATCTCCGAAGGGTTGATGGTCTGTCGGATCTGTATAATCGTAATAACTACAACAAAATTACTTAGATAATGATTTTTACTCTCGCATACGAAGTATATAAAGAGAAAGTATTGTAATCATAAAAATTCGAACTCGAGAGTTTGAGAATCTCCACGTGTTTTACCTCCCTGAGTTCGAAAAAACACAATTTTGGAATTATGTCTGTGTGTCTGTCTGTGTGTGTTCTGTCGAACACGATAACTCGAAAACTATTAAAGCTACGAGGATGAAATTTGGTATGTGATCTTGACACATAATTTGTAGGTTACTATCAAATTTTGGAGAAAATACGTCCACGGGAAGTCTGTCTGTATGTCCACGGTCATATGAATACTATAACTCAAAAACTTGAATAACTAGATGGAATCAATTTGGAACACAATTTTATCATTATGAATGTAGGTCAGTATCAAAGTTTGGACCAAATCCGTCAAAGGGTTGACTGTCTGCCGGACTGTATAATCGCATACTTGCAAAAATTATATCTCCTAAACCCTTTAGATAAATAAAAATTGGTATGACGGTCGCTAACATTAATTACAGATCTCTGACCAAATTTTGTTTCAATCGGTTGAAAAAAAGGCGTTCAATTGCGTAAATAATATTTCTAATCCGATTCTCCATACGCATGCGTACTGGCAGCAATCTCTGTGCACGTGGAAGGATTACGTCACTTTGTCCTTGAGCCGGCAAGAGTGGAAGCGTGTGATACATGCGTTTTAATCGGTACGCATCTCTTTGATTTTGATTCTTTACCTAAATATGTTACAATCACTATAATCTACAATGAAAATCCTTCTGATAGTCATTGTATTCTGGCTTACAGTAGGTTCGTATTGTTTTATACATGCGGGGGGAGGGGAAACAGCACATTTTTGGGGCACTTCACATGTTTCAGTTGGATGCACACTACTACTAGTATCAAATCACAATTTTGAAATGACAAGATTAAAATTGTTCCATTACTGATTCTGCTTGTTATTTAATCGAATTATTTTCTAATCTAATTTATTCTTTTAATTATTTGTGTCGCAGCACGGCCAGATTTGGCTATAACACCCTTAAAATCGTTAACCATTTCGCGGTGTGTGGTTTCACAGTGAAACCACACATTAAGCATTTTATTACTGCGCATGGGCGAAACGTAGAGTCATTTTTCTTTGATAACTTAAAAGCCAGATATATAGGCCAACTTATATAAAAATTCCAGTTCAGTATCGTTACTATTCACAAAGATATCGGTATTGCAAGAGCTAAATTTCTTTTGATCTTTAAGAGAAACAAAATGATGAGGGTTCTTGCACAAATTGATACCTTTTATAATTGAATCTTCGAAAGTAATATTGAATTTTATGAAGGTAGAATGTCCCGAATACTCATGTATAGTTATAAATAAATACATAATTTAAATTTATTTCGAAGATAACCTATTCAGAGGAAAAATAGCCCATATTACCGTTCTCATTGGTTTCAATTTTGTCCACAAATTCCCTTTGAAAGTAAAATGCTATATTTATTTTCCTTTATATTTATGATCAGTTACATGTATACTCATTTTTGAAATAAATTAATAATTCTTTCAAATGAAACATGTGAAAAGTGGAACTGAAAGGGTTAAAGGTTAATTAATACTCATTTTGAAATAAATTTAGTAATTTTCAAACGAAACATGTAGTGAACTGGAAAGGGTTAAAGGTTGTCTAATACTCATTTTGAAATAAATTTACGGCTTTTCAAAGGAAACATGTATGAACTTGAAAGGGTTAAAGGTTTATTCACACTCATTTTGAAATAAATTTTAGTCATTTTCAAAACGAAAACATGTAGTGAACTGGAGTGGGTTAAGGTTGTTCACGACTCATTTTGAAATAAATTAGTACTCTTTCAAAATGAAAACATGTAGTGAACCTGAAAGTTAAGAAGGTTGTCGAACACTCATTTTGGAATAAATTTAGTCACTTTCAAAGCGAACATGTAGTGAACTTGAGTGTTAAAGGTTATCTAATACTCATTTTGGAAATAAATTTAGTCATTTTCTCAAACGAAACACGTAGTGAACTGAAAGGTTAGCTGTTTATCTATCACTCATCTTTTGAATAAATTTATCATTTTCAAAACGAAACATAGTGAAACCGAAAGGGTTAGTTAATGTTCATCATCATCTTTTGAAATAAATTTAGCAATTTCAAAATGAACATAAAAGTGAACTGAAAGGTTGTTTGTTCACTAATATCTTTTTTGAAATAAATTTGAAGAATTTTTCAAACGAAACATGTAGTGAACTTGATAATAAAGGTTGTCTAATACTCATTTTTGAAATAATTTAGATAGTCATTTATCAAAACGTAAACAGGTGAACTTTGAAAGGGTTAAAAAGGTTGTCTAATACTCATTTTGAAATAAATTTAGCTCCTTTTCAAAATAAACATGTAAGTGAACTTAAGGGTTAAAGATTGTCTATTTCCATTTTTGAAATAAATTTAGTAATTTAAAACGAAAACATGTATGAACTTGAAGGCTAAAGGTTTCAACTACTATTTTTGAAATAAATTTGTAATTTTCAAAAAAGGAAACATGTAGTGAACTGAAAGTTGGTTTTACGTCTATTATACTCCTATTTTCAAAGCCTTTTGTTATTCCTTAGTATTTCTCTTGAAGATTTATACGAATTTATAAAGATCTTATCCCACTGTTTAAAACAAATTCTATTTCAGCATTAACAGAATCAAAATACAAACAAAAAGCATATTTCACCAACTGAAAATGCCATTTTCAAAGATAGAACTGAGTGCAGCAATTACAAAACACGGCGAACATTTCTTGTCTGGTAATATATTTTCGACATCACTCTTTCTCTGTTATCAGAAATAAAATAAAGAAAAGCCAATCGAGAAGAAAAACAAGAAAGATTTTCGACTTTCGCGTTTAGAACAAATTTCTTCCAGGAGGAAAGAGAAAACTCCATTGTTCTAAGCCCTCCCCTTAATCCCCGATCCCCCCCCCCACCAAGAGCCTTTCTGCGAAGCTCCCCCAAACCCATATCGTAGGGAGATATGAAATGATGACTAAATGGCCTAATCCCTGAAAACTAAAATATGTCGGGGTAATTCATTTCTATTTTCTTTCGAGCACCCCCCTCCCGAACACAAATCATGACGTCGCGCAAGAAAAACAGGCCTGAACTTCTGTCAAGATTTATGTTCTACAAGATTTGATTTGCGCCTAAAACTCGGCAGCCGGAGAAATCAAAAAATGCTTAAATAAATAAGTATGTATCTGTTTTTATTGAACATAGGGATTTGATACAAACTACAGGAGAAAATTCATGGTGATTCGTTGAAAATAAATAAGTCGAGATGATATATTATCTTGCAGTTAACCCAACTTAATTAAAGTTCATATAAACTTACCTGCAATGGTTTTTTACTATAAGTGCGTTAAGTTATGCTCTACTTTTCTAGCAAAATTAAGCTAATATTATCTAATAAAATATATCATATTAACTTTAAAGGATCATTATTAAAGAAATGCTAGCAACAGAAAAGAAAGTAGAAATTATATAGCCTTTGCAGTCTCACATCTTAATTAGTTTCAAAACCACCTCAATGGTTTTATTTTATAAAAGTATTAGGATTGCAGTAGTGTCACTGCTTTGGTAAAATTCAGCGAATTTATCGAATAAACATCATATATTAACTATAAGGATCATTATTAAAGAAATGCATAAATGGGAAAAGAAAGGAGCAAATTATATACCTTCAGCTTTCCACCTTTAATTAAAGTTTCACAAACTACCTCAATGGTTTTTTTTTTATAAAGTTTGGTAAGTATGTGTCACTGCTTTAGCAAGAATTCAGGGAATGTTATCGAATAAAATATATCATATTAACTTAAAGATCATTATTAAAGAAATGCTGCTAAATGGGGAAAAGAAAGGGCGAAATTATATACCTTGTAGATCTATCCTTTAATTAATGTTTCACTAAAGCATCAATTTCTGTTTTTTATAAAGGTGTTGGAAGTATGTACAAGTACTAGTTTTTAAAAATTCAGCAAATGTATTATAGTGAAATATAATTCAACATTAACTTTAAAGGATCACTTATTAAAAAGAAATGTAAGCAAGTTAAATGGGGAAAAGAGTATGAAATTATATAACTTTTGCAGTCTCCAACTAATAAAGTTTCATAACCACTAATGGTTTTTTTATATAAAGCATTACAGTTTTGTGTCACTATTTTAGCGTTAATTGCTTAATATTATCTAATAAAATATACTATTAACTTCTAAAGGATCATTGCTAAGAAATGTTACAATGAGTAGGCAAGGAAATTATATACTTTCTTTGCAGTCTGCTAAACTTTAATTAAAGCTCATAAACTCACCATTGTGGTTTTTTTTTTATAAAAAGTGTTGGTTATGTGCCACCATGAAGCAAGAATTCAGCGAATGTTATCGAATAAAATATATCATATTAACTATAAAGGATCATTATTAAAGAAATGCAGCTAAATGGGGAAAGAAAGGGCTAAATTATATACCTTTCAGTCTCCAACTTTAATTAAAGTTTCATAAACTTACCTCAATGGGTTTTTTTATATATAGTGTTGATTAGTATGTGTCACTGCTTTGAACCAAATTCGAAGCGTTAAGGAAATGCACCTAAATGGGGAAAAGAAAAGGCGAAATAATATACCTTGCAGTCTACAACTTTAATTAATGTTTCCTAAACATATTTCGTAGTCTCTCTTTTAAAAGGTGTTGGTTATTATGTGTCAGTTAGTATATTAAAATTCAGCAAATGCTATTAAGTGAAATATAATTCACATTAACTTTAAAGGATCCTTATTAAATAAATGCATCTAAAAGAAAAATAAATAAGCCGGATTGGTATATTCTTGCAGTCTGCAACTTCAATTAAAAAAGTTACATAAACTTACCTCAATTTTTTTTATAAAAGATTATGGTTAATAGTATCAGCGCAGTATTGCAAAAATTCAATTAATGTTTTTAAATAAAATATAACTCACATTAACTTTAAAGGATCATTATTGAAGAAATGAGCTAAATGGAAAATACGTAAGACGAAATAGTGTATTTTTGCAGTCTGCAGCTTCATAAACTACCGCAATATGTTTTTATAAAAGATGTTGTTTATTATGGGTCTGTAGTATAATAAGATTTCAGCAAATCCTTTCAAATAGAATATAACTTACATTAACGCAAATACATCCAAAAGAAAAATAAGTAAGTCTTGCAGTCTGCAACTTCAATCAAAGTTCCATAATCTTGCCTCAATTTTTTTAAAAAAAGATTATGTTTATTATGCGTCAGTGTAGTATTGCAAAAATGCAACTAATGCTATTAAATAAAACATCACATTAATTTTAAAGGATCATTATTGAAGAAATGAGCTAGATGGGAAATGCATATTCTTGCAGTCGAAATAGTGTATTCTTGCAGTCTGCAGCTTCATAAGCTACCGCAATATGCTTTTATAAAAGATGTTGGTTATTATGGGCCTGTAGTATAATAAGATTTCAGAAAATGCTTTCAAATAAAATATAACTCACATAAACGCAAATACATCCAAAAGAAAAATAAATAAATCGGAGTGATATATTCTTGAAGTCTGCAACTTCAATTAAAGTTCCTTAAACTTTCCTCGGGATCTTTTAAAAATATGTTGGATATTACGTGTCAGTATCATAGTAAGAATTCAGAAAATGCATTTTAAAGGATCTGCATTTACGAAATACAACTAAATACGAAAAATATTTATGAAATGCCTCTATGAATAAGATCTTTCATTTGCGATTTCTTTTCATACACACTTTTAACCCAACTTTAGCCTCAATATCTACTAGATACGTATGCAGTCAGTATCTATTAGCTGTTTTTAACTCATTACGGTTTGAATATTTCTAATAGAATATTATTCATTTACAATCACATTAGGACTAATTATTATAGTTACTAGCCGCCTTCGGGGACCAGCTTAAATTGTAAATTTCTCTTATTGTTTTGTAAATTCTGCATGTTCTCTGGCAGATCGCAGTATTCCACTAAGAAATAACTAATTACAAAGATAAATTTAGCATCGCGCCATAAAAAACTGAGCTGGGAAACAAAATAACCGGGAACTTCGACTGGATACAAAATATTAAAACAATTATTTCCCAGCGAATCCCAACTCCGGCTCGCAAAATACAGGGCGTCTCACTTCCAAAAGTCTTAGCCACATTTCAGCTTAGGTAATCAACGTATTATTTTTTATCAATATTTTTCATTATATTATATCAATATATTTATATCAATATTTTTCAGCTTAGGTAATCAATATTATTTTTTGAATTGTAAATTGCTCTTATTATTTTGCAAATTCTGCATGTTCTCTGGCAGGTCGCAGTATCCCACTAAGAAATAACTAATTACAAAGGCAGGCAGCATCGCACCACCATAAAATCTGAGCTGCGAAACAAAATAAGTCTTAGCTACATTTTAGCTTAGGTAATCAACATGCATATTATTTTTTATCAGTATTTTTCAAGCAATATCAATATTTTTCATTATATTATATCAATATATTTATATCAATATGTTTCGTTATATTATATCAATATATTTATATCAATATTTTTCATTATATTATATCAATATATTTATATCAATATTATTTTTTTAAAATTGCAAAATTACTCTTATTTTGTAAATTCTGCATGTGTTCTCTGGCAGATTCGCGGTATCCCACTGAAATAACTAGTACAAGATAAATTTAGTATTGAACCATAAAATCTGAACTTGAAACAAAATAACGGGAAGTTCGACTGGATTAAAGAATTAAAACAATTATTTCCAGCGAATCCAGCTCATAAAAATACCGCGATACTTCCAAAGTCTTGCTTAACATTCAGCTTAGGTAATCAACGTATTATTTTTATCAATATTTTTCATTATAGTATATCAATATATTTATATCAATACTTTTCATTATATTATATCAATATATTTATATCAATACTTTTCATTATATTATCTCAATATATATATATCAATATTTTTTCATTATATTATATCAATATATTTATATCAAATTTATCAACTAGGTATTATATATTATTTTTTAAATTGTAAATTGCTCTTATTATTTTGCAAATTTAGAATGTTCTCTGGCAGGTAGAAGTATCCCACTAAGAAATAATTAATTACAAAGCTGAATTTACTATCGAACCCATAAAAATCTGAGCTGCGAAACAAAATAACCGGGAAGTTCGACTGGATACAAAGAATTAAAACAATTATTTCCCAAGCAGATCCCAACTCCGGCTCCGCAAGATACAGGTCTCACTCAAAGTCTTAGCCACTTTCAGCAGGTATCAACGTATTATTTTTATCAATAATATTTTTCATTGTATTATATCAATATATTTATATCACTATTTTTCAGACTTAAATCAATATTATTTTTTTTTTTTAAGATTGTAAATTGCTCTTATTATTTTGCAAATTCTACATGTTCTCTGGCAGGTCGCAGTATCCCACTAAGAAATTAACATCGAACCCATAATCAGCTCTTGGCTGAAAAACAATAACCGGGAAGTTCGACTGGATACAAAGTATTAAAACATTATTTCCCACGAATCCCAACTCCGGCTCAGCTAAAATACACGCGTCTCACTTCCAAAAGTCTTAGCCACATTTCAGCTTAGGTAATCAACGTAATCCCTATCTCTAGGGAAAGCCTGAACCAGCCATATTACCAGATCGTATTTTTTGGCGACGGAGAAGTTACCCATTCGTTTATCTCTCCACCGTATCCTGTTATCCTGATCTTAATTAAACAATCGATCCTGATCACAGAAAGAAGTCCATAGAAAGGATTCAAAGGACTCTCGAGGATACCGCCAGGATATTTGTCCTGAATTTCTCAATCACAAAAGCCCGCTCTTGTTACACGGATTCTTTTAAAGGGATGAAGCGGTATTGAGTGGTGGGGTAAATATTTTATGAAAGTTATTAGAGTTTTCGTGGAAAATATTTTGGTTATCGTTTCACGCAAGCTAAAGAGAGTTTCATCGACGGAAGAGGGTTTGTTTTGAGGAATTATTTGTTCAGAATTTTATTATTATGAAGATATCGAATCCATTTCGATTCATTAATAGAATTTTTGAAAAATTAAGACAGCGAATCTTCATTGGAATTATTAGTGCGTTAAAATTTGCAATTTTACAAAGTGGCAGCTCGTACATTAAAGCTGCAACACCCCCCTGAAATTATTATAAAAGCTATTTTTTTGCCTGTTTGGTATTTTAACGCTTTGGGAAGTGCTCGATGAGCACCGAAAACGAAATAATGATAATAATAATAATAACGAAGAAAGGAGACCGAAAATGAATCAATGGGTAGGAGATACAGGTTGAGACTGCTCAGAAAACAGCTTCGAAAGATCAAAATTCGCTCACGGCGCAACAACTAAGCGACGCATTGAAAAGTTAAAACTAAGGTTTTCTCCTATTGAGTTTGGCGTTGATTCGGGAGCTGCTCTCGCTACAGCCCATTTTCGGCGCTTGGCCAACTGAGTGTGATGCTTCTTTTTTTTTATCCCTCCCCTCCCGAAGATGGCCTTCGCTTTTTTTGACTTGTTTTTCTCCGCTATTATTTAGTTACGGTTTCGCGTTGTCCCAGCATAAACTCTGCTTTAATAGCATTCGTTCACTGTTATAAGTCACTTATCGAAAAGATACGTCGATAATTTTCAGTACCATTCAAATAATTACGAATTAAGTTTTTTTTTTTTTGGGGTTGCTCTCGCTACAATATTTCGGCGCATGGGCAACTGTGTTGTGAGTGCTCCTTTCTTTTCTCCCTCCGTACAAGAGGGCCTTCCCCTTTCTTGACTTGTTTTTCTCCGCTATTACTTAGTTACGGTTTCGCCTTGTCCCAGCATAAACTCTGCTTTAATAGCATTCGTTCACTTTTATTATAAGTCACTTATCGAAAAAGATACGTCGATAATTTTCAGAAAGGCTACCATTCAAATAATTACGATTAAGTTTTTTTTTTTGGGGGAGGTTGCTCTCAACTACAATATAGTTTCGGCACATGGGCAACTGTGTGTGATGCTCCTTTCTTTTTCTCCCTCCCGTCTGAAGATGGCCTTCGCTTTCTTGACACTTGTTTTCTCCGCTATTGTTAGTTACGGTTTCGCGCTCCACGTTGTGCTTGCTCGCTCATGTGCGTTAATAACATTCGTTTACTTTTATTATAAGTCACTTATCGAAAAAGATACGTCGATAATTTTCGAAAGTACCATTCAAATAATTACAATTAAAAATTTGGAAGGTGGGGTTGCTCTCGCTACAGCCAAGTTTCGGCGCATGGGCAACTGTGTGTGATGCTCCTTTTTTTTCTCCCTCCCGTCCAGATGGCCTTCGCTTTCTTGACTTCTTTTTCTCCGCTATTATTTAGCTACGGTTTCGCGCTCACGTTGTCCCAACATAAACTCATGTGCTTTAATAACATTCGTTTACATTTATTGAAAGCCACTTATCGAAAAAACATACGCTGATAATTTTCGAAAATACCATTCAAATGTTACGATTAAAGTGGGTGTGCTCTCTCTACAGCCACGTTTCGGCGCATGGGCAACTGTGTGTGATGCTACTTTTTTTTCTCCCTCCCGCCCGGTGATGGCCTTCGCTTTCTTGACTTCTTTTTCTCCGCTATTATTTAGCTACGGTTTCGCGCTCACGTTGTCCCAACATAAACTCATATTGCTTTAACATTCTGATTTGCACGTTGTCCCAACATAAACTCATGTGCTTTAATAACATTCGTTTACTTTTATTATAAATCACTTATCGAAAAAGATACATCAATAATTTTTGAAAATACTATTCAAAGAATTACGATTAACAATATGGGGCTACTTAGAAGTAAAGCTTCATTTTTTAAAAAAATGTATTTTTATTGTAGTTCTTTTGAGAAGTTTTTTTGTACAACTCTGCTAATTTCTTAACTGGTGAGCCTATACGTATGCGAAAGTACACAGAAACCTCTTTAACCCTAGAGGATGCGCGAGGTCATTTTATGACCCAAAGACCTCGGAAAAGCCCCAGAAAATTAGCCACCTGTCCATTCCTTTCTTATCAGTAGCTGAGTTTGACATCCCCCTCTGTATTTTCTGACTATTTTGAAAGAAATTCCGGAATTTTTGGTCCCCTAATACACGTTTGGTCAGTTACTAGGGTTAGTGAATGACCCCGCGCGTCTTTCCGTTTGTTCCACAGACCAGTTGTTTCACATGGCTGATACGATCAGCTCGTTGTTTTCCTTGCCGAATTGAAGCATTTACCTGTTTATCACAATGCCGACTGCATACGAAAAAGAAATGGAGCGTTTACGTTAACTTCTTGCTGAAGTTGAAACTGATGAAGATCCAGACTTTGAAAATGAAGACAATAGACCTGGGGATGTTTTAGAAGAGATTTTTTCAGATCATGAAAGTTTCTGCGAACATGATACGGAATCGGAAGAGGGCGGAGATCCTGGAAATGAAGATGCGATTAACTCGGAATGGTTTTCATCAAAAGATGGACCACAGAGGAGGAAAGCAAAATTTATGCAGAATATTCGTTGTCATAATATTGTGTCGCGCTTACCTGGAACAAAAGGACCAGCGAAAGATGTGACAAGCCCTGTGAAGAGTTGGGAGTTATTCATCAACGATAACACGATGCAGTTAATTGCAGTGTGAACAAATATATTTATCGAGAATTGCCCTACACTGTAAAAACAATCCCGTAAAATTTACGGTTTTAAACTGGCAGCTGCGTTGGTTGTGCAAAACCGTAAAAGTTACGAAGTAAATCCGTAGTCACAAAGGTTTTTTACCGTATGAAATCAAGTTTTCTCCGTAAAAATTAAGTCATCGAAGTAAGAGACGTCATCGACTGAGTTGAGTTGTTTTTCTCCTTCTGTAGGAGTTGAGTTGAAATGTGCTGATGTATATTATCAATTAAGAATATTTTTTTAATCAAGGCTTAATTATTAATTTCAATTAGTTAAATGAATATAATTTTCAATTGAACTTACTTGGACGATTTCGATGCAAGATGGTGACAAAACCTCTAACACCTCCGAGCCGGGGATCGAAACCGCGTTCATAGAAATAAAAGGCAGTCGCTCTAACCACTAGACCACCGGAGACCTCAGAAAATGAAGTAAAAATAATCTATTTGAGTTTTAAAGTCACTATAGCTCTAGTGACGCCACTTAGTGGTGTAAATATCAACTATTGCCAGAACACGTGTTTTAAGGTTAGCTTTCATGAGTGACAACAGGTTACTGCAACATGTGTAAACAATAGCGGAGATGGAACCCTATTAAAAACATGAAATGAATGCAATAAAATTACATTTAAGAAAAGGGAAAGTTATCGTACGGAAAACAATACCGTATGACGAAAAATAGAATTTGTACTGACGGTTTTAAACCGTTTATGGCTGGGGCGGAAAACGGTGAAAAACCGTTTTGTCAATCAAACAGCTTTAAACCGTCAAATATACGGAAAAAGTCCGGGAAAAAACGGATATTTTTTACAGTGTACAAACTTCTCACGTGAAAGCGATGCATGGAAAACGAACCCTCTAGAAATCCGTGCTTTATCAGTGGATAATAATGGACTAGATTTGATTTGTGTTAAGCGCTGTATTC
>BGPR01014659.1:652-38690 GCA_013235015.1 Araneus ventricosus
TTTTTTGTTTCGGTTAACCGGTTTTTTCGGTTATTTTTGTTTCGGTTAACCGGTTTTTTCTGTTATTTTTTGTTCCGGTTAACCGGTTTTTTCGGTTATTTTTTGTTTCGGTTAAACGTTTTTTTCGGTTATTTTGTTTCGGTTAACCGGTTTTTTCGGTTATTTTTTGTTCCGGTTACAACTGGTTATTTTTTAAAAATCCAATAACCGGGCAAAAAAAAAACCGGATCGGAAAATAGGATCGATTTTAGGTTCGATGAGTCTAAAGTTTACCAAGTTATGAAGCTTTGAATTTCATTATCTTAGGCCAATCAGTGACAATCGCTTCATCGAGGCGGTTGTCGGATCTGTTGGTTGGCGGATTATTGAAAGAGTCTTTATGAACAAATAAATATTGGTTAGTGGATTAATTTCCTGTGAGAACAGAATTAATACAAAATTTTGATAACAAACAACGTTTGTTTCTTTATAAAAAAAAAAACCCACCGAAAATCGGTTATTTCGAAAACTGATTATTATAACCTCCAGGTTAAACCGGAGGTGAAAAAAAACCTAATTAACCGAAAACCAGTTATTTTCGCAATAACTTCCATCCCTAGATAGATTAATGAATAGCTAGATTTGAGAATAAATCGGACCACGAACATTTCCGTGGAAGTTTGTTATTTTCAGCCAGATTTTAGAACTATATCTTCGTAGGTAGGCAGCAGATGAGAACGGAAATTGTAAGTGTGACATCTATGAACTGTTTCTGGAAATAGATTCTGACAAATGCAAATGTAATATTTTTGCCTGATATACCACTAAGTTCAAAAAGTTAAAGAACTTTTAAAAATATTTTTCTAATGTAAAGGAATTGTGCTATTTCCTATTCCACAAGTGAAGATTATGATGAACTAGGTTTATAACCAGTTTTTTCCGGTTGAAATATTTACAGCACATGCGCTTGTCTCGTGATTATAGACATTTAAAGCTTTCCATCGCGGGGAAAAATGTTGTGTTTTCTTCGCTTGCAAGGAATTCAAGTTCTTAAATGTCTGCATGATTCGGTAAGGTTCAAGCGACCACGTTCTTGAAAGGTCAAATCGTGGGTGTTCCATCACGCCTCATCTGGTGTCGAATCACCTGTCAAAACATCACATTCCGGTACTGCCATAACCAGCTTATTCCCTGATCTCGCACCATGTGATTTTTCCTCGGAGGAATAATTTACTTGAGGGACAGCGATTCTCAAGTTTTCGCAGAAGAGCAACTAGCAGCGACGAAAGCATTGGAGGACGTGTCAAAAAAGAGGCTTGCAGAGGTTAGAAAGAAAGCATTCCATTTTCAGGGTACTGGAGATAAAACGAAATGTGCGATAATAAAAAAAGCCATATCTCTGTAATATCCTTTTAGAACATGAGAACACGAATGACCGAAAAATCCCCCTAAATCAAAAATCAACTGAGAAAACGACCATTTAAAAAAAATCTTAAAAAGCTTTCTTTATCTCCATGAATTAAATTGACATTTTGGTGTTTATGACAATTGTTAGTATGTGCTGCACCCCTATATACCACTTCGTAATTGATATGCGTCGCACCTATGATTGGATTATGAGATGATTCTCTTTATAGTAAGAACTGTTCGTCTACCTTCTCCTACCGTTCATTTTTAGAACTTCATTTCCCTGCGTTCTTAAATGCAAACAGTAGTCCAGTCAACGAAGGAAAAATAGAAAAAGAAATTGGTGTAGTTTTGAAATTTGGCACAGTTGTTGGGGGTATATACCTATATTCATGATGATAAAACTGTGTACCAAATTTTATCCACACAGCTATTCAAGTTTTTGAGTTATAGTGTTCGCATGACTTCGGACATACAGACATACAGACTTCCCGTTGACGGATTTTGTCCAAAATGTGATAGAAACCTACAAATTGTGTTTAAAGACCACATACCAAATTTCATCCCCGTAGCTCTCATAGTTTTCGAGTTATCGTGTTCACAGACACACAGACATAATTCCAAAATTGTGTTTTTCGGACTCAGGGAGGTCTAAAACGTGGAGATTCGTCAACATCTCGAGTTCGCATTTTTTGACGATTACAATACTTTCTCTTTGTATACTTCGGATACGAGAAAGTAAAAAATACATTTAAAAATTGATGAATTTGGTGGGAATATACAGTCGGACCTCTATTTAACGAACCTCTGTTTTGCGAATTTCTCTATTTTGCGAACTTTTTCTTAGAACCAAGAACATTTTGCGAATTTCTTCGTAAAATAACCTCCAAATAGCGAAGTGCATTCTCTATTTAATGAACTTTTTCTTTGATCCAATATTTTCTTTCTCCCTTTTTGTGAAAATATTTCTTAACGTTTCAAACTTATTCTTTCTTTTAACAAATTTTATGGTGATCATTGACCTTGAAACTGGAAAATGTCGAAGCGAAAGTGCTTGAGCATCAAAGAAAAAAATTTAATTCATCATGAGGTAGATAAAAGCGTGAAAAAAAGTTTAAAAGCATGTGTCTATGAAGATGTGGACGAGGCAGTTTTGAAGTGGACAGTGTGAAAAATAAAAACAATACAGCATTGAATTGCGATGAAGACGAAGATGATGGAAATGATCATGATGCAGAAATCAACAAACCTTCGTATGATGAAATGCTAAAATTCATTACTTTTAATATAAAATTATTATTTAAAATTGAAAATACAGTGTACTCCCGGACAATGTTTTGTTTTATTCTTGTTTTCCTTGCAGATTTCTTTTCGATGGGTAAAATATATAAAACAAATAGATATTAATTTTCAAAATAAAGGTGTGATTAATTACTTTTTTACTAATATTTAGTGTTTATGAATTTAAAATCTGTTTTGAGTAGTTTAAAGTATTTTGAAAGGTGAATCTCTATTTAACGAATTTTCCATATAACGAACTTTTTTTTCGGGATTTAGCGACTTCGTTAAATAGAGGTCCGACTGTACTTGGAATATACTACTCTTGCCTTGAAAAGCAGCTCACTCACTGCAGGAACCATCTCACTCGGAAAAACAGCCCAGAGCTAACGATCACGTTCTGTGTGACGGAGGCGGCACGTCCCACTTTTTAAGATCTAACCAAAACATTACGTTAAGTCGGGAATAACGCGCCTCGATCCATCCCTCGGGGCTCAATCGAGGAGAATCTCTGGAGCTGATCCCGCATGGATTGGAATTCTCACTCGGCCGCCTTCTCTATGGAAATATCGGTTTTCGAATTCCGAGAAGAGGGTTTAAATTCCGCATTCTGCGCCGATGCCAGGAGAGACTCGAGGTAAAAGTAAGGATAGAGAGGCGAGCTGATAACGGAAGAGACAGGATTTCGGGTTCCAACAGAAACGAGGAATGCCATTCGAATGGAAATGTTTCAGGTAAAGTTTTTATAAAATACAGATAAATAAAAAACATGCATTCATTCAATGTGAATAGCAGCGCCCATTTTGCAATGAACTTTCTAAATGTGGCGCTTTTTACAAGGAGAAAGTATTGTAATCATTAAAAAATTCCGATTTAACAGCAAATAATCTTCTGTCGATAATTCTAATAAGAAACCACTGACATTGCTGCCAACGGCAGACACGTCAAATATACGTTACTGTAATGACTGACATGAAATAGTTCTCGAATATTATTTTATGTCTTTACTTTCTCGTATACGAAGTATACAAAGAGAAGGTATTGTAATCGTCAAAAAATTCGAACTCGAGATTTTGACGAATCTCCACGTTTTAGACCTCCCTGAGTCCGAAAAACACAATTTGGGAATTATGTCTGTCTGTGAACACGATAATTCGAAAACTATTAGAGCTACGGAGATGAAATTTGGTATGTGGTCTTTAAACATAATGTGTAGTTTCTGTCAAATTTTGGACAACATCCGTCAACGGGAAGTCTGTCTGTCTGTATGTCCGAAGTCATGCGAACGCTATAATTCAAAAACTTCAATAGCTATATGGATAAAATTTGATACAGTTTTATCATCATGAATGTAAGTCCGTATAAAATTTTGGGCCAAATCCGTCAACGGATTGACTGTCTGTAGGTCTGTATAATCGCATACATGTTAAGCATTCGTTTCAAAACTTATCTCCATGCGCATGCGTACTAATAGCAAGCGCAAGGATTACGTCACTTTGTCCTTGAGACGGAGTTTGCGATAGATTGGTTTTTTCTCCTGTTTTGTTTTCGCTCGCTCGTGCCCTCGCATTAGCGGAGCTTGCTAGAGTGAAAAGCTTAAATATTGCTAAGTTACAATACATAGGCATCTCTTTGAATATGATTCTTAACCTAAATATTTTACAATCACTATAATCTACAATGAAAAACCTTCTGATATTCTTTGCATTTTGGGTTACAGTAGGTTCGATTTTTTTCCACGCAAGGGGAGGGGAAATGACAAATTTTTGAGGAGTATACGAGAAAGTTTAGGGGAGGCCACTCCCACTGGTTTGTGGTATAATAAGATTAGAGGTTGAACGGATGGTTGATACAAACATTTGTGTTCTAGTTTCAGTCGCTATATATTTTTCGTGAACTGGAAGTCAGTCTCAGAGTCAGTTTCTTGGTCGCTATACTCAGTCACTCCTCCGTCGAGATATAATGCATCAGATTCGTCATCAGCTGCTATTTTCTTACTTAATTCTTCCAAAAAAGAAAAATATTGTTATATAGGGATAATTTTCCGCCGTTTCGTGATAGCCAGGTAGGGTTATGGAGAGCGTTTCATGCACTTCCAAGTCCGATCACACCAAACTGACTGATTCATTGGCAGTGGAAACTATTCGAGCAAGTAGGGGGAATGTTAATACGAGGTTAGACGAATGGCGAGCTGCCTACGTTCGCTAGTTTTTAGCTTATTCAGCTTATGATAAATACTGTACAAACATGGAAAGTCGCTTCCCAGCTGCCTACCTTCGCTAGTTTTTAGCTTATTCAGCTTATGATAAATACTGTTACAAACATGGAAAGTCGCTTCCCAGCTGCCTACCTTCGCTAGTTTTTAGCTTATTCAGCTTATGATAAATACTGTTACAAACATGGAAAGTCGCTTCCCAGCAATGTGAGTCTTATGGTTCGGAAGAGAGTTTTACAGGGGTAAGTATGAGGTGACGGACAGTAGCTAAGTCTGGACCCCTGACTTTGGCGACCATCTTGGCGACAAATTTGGAGACATTGGCGACGAAATATGGGATCTCAAAGGTGCTGGAATCTTCTCGATATCTCTATTAGGAGAGAAGATACGCCATGAATGTGCTAGATCATTCCATGTGACGTCACGGCCTGCCGGGAAAACCATATAAGGAGAGCGCTTGGACGACGGAGTGTGTGTTGATCGATTGGGATCGCCTTGGAGAGCGAACGTCTTTGGAGTTCTATCCGCTGTGCGAGCAAGTAAGCTGTTAGACGCCGAGCGGTAGTGTGTTGATCCATTGGGAACGACTTTAGACCTTCGTCCGCAGTGCGAGCTAGGAAGCTGGTGAGCTGAGCGCTAATGAAAGTGCAGTTCTTGTCGTTACTAGTTATTTGCTGACTGTTTGTGTTGCTAAATGTCAAAGTGCTGAACTGTTATTACCTGTGAATCGTTGTCTGTTTACATTGGTAATCCGTGCAAGAACTATTGTTTCCTGTACCTGTGCTACGTGTTTTCCTGCATATTTGTAAATAAACCTTCATTCTCCATTATCCTGCGTGTTGGACTGTTTACACCATACACCCACGGAAAGACTTTTTCAACAATACCTACTGGTGCACTCTATACGCCGTACTTGTCCGCAAAGGGTTAAATAACATTACGAACTAATGTTTCTTAAAGACAGCGATCGGAAGAAATTGATCATCTTTCTATTCGAAACTGAAGTTCTTTTTCTAACATAGTTAAACACAAAGCTTCCAAGTTATTCTTCTATATAACTACATACTCGACATCTTTACTTTGATAAATTATGGAATTAGCAAATAAAATATAATGAAAAGGTAGTGTTAATTTTGTTATTATTCGAGCTGCGCGCATTATATTAAATGATCATTAATTCCATTTTTTTTGTGAAACTACTCTGTCTTTTTGTAGCACTTTTGGTGTTTTATGTTTCAATTTGTCTTTTAAAATTCGAGGAGATTTTCTTATATTTTAACTTAATTGCATTGAATATGAATGCTTATTATATATCCAGAAAAATATTCATTATAAACGTTTTAAGGTATCCGAACACGTTCGGAGCACTTTTTTTTTAAAAATTGTGAAATAGAAACACCAAAATACGTTTTTTAGATTCGAATTTAATAAAGATTAATATTAAAGTATGAGTTTTGAGTATAAATTATTATAAATTTGCAAAAATCTTGAATTTCTGCTGCTTTTTAGAGGAAATTCCCCAAAACATCAAACATGCTAGAGGTCAAACATTTGTAATAATTCAAATAAAACTAATACTAAAACAAACTACATACTATGGACTAGTGCTTGTACTAGAATCTTAACATTCTTTGTATAAATAAAAATTTTAGAGCTAATCGAACAATCATTATAAGATTTTCAGCAAATTGTTCATGTCATTTTTGAGATAAAAGACCACAATTAAAAAAAATATTGTTACAATGTACATTATTCTAATACATTCACTAGAGACACATTTGAAGAAAGTGTTCACAAAAGTTCAGAACAATCGAATGATAATATCTTGAGTTATCATGTTTGAAGTGTGAAAATTATGCATAACATCTAGTTTTGAGAAAAATCAAATTTTAGTTTTGCCACGCGCTTAAATTAAGTATGAAAACTTTAAAAAAATTTCTAAAAATATATTAACATCATATTAACTTGAAAAAAATGCAGTTTAAAAGAATTTTTGACAGGTTTCTGTTCCTTTAAATGACAACTTCCGGTTAATTAAACGCCCACTTCCGGTTTTCGGTTTGTTATAAAACAATTAATATCTCATCTTCTAATTAACGTACCGACAAGAGTAAATATGTTTTAGAATGGTAAATGAATGAACTATCCAAATCATCAAAAATCAAAAAATGGAAACGTTGAAAATCGAATTTTCAACGTGTTCGGATACCTTAAACTTGCATTGCTTTTTCATAGAATATATTGCATGGTTAAATATTTAAAGCTGTAGTTTCTGTTCTGTCACTGAAGAGACTTTTAGAGCCAATAAAAGTAAAAATGTCAATAAAAGAAAAATTCTGAACTAAGTTGCTAATATTTTTTACTAGTCGCCTTCGGCGACCAGCTTTCTGTTTGCACTTTGTTGACGACAACTTCATTCCCTTATTCCTCAAAAGGAAAAAAAAATCTTTGATTTCAGTATATTAAAATGGCAAAGCTCCTTTTACGTCCAATAACATGCCGATAAAAATAATTAAAGATTACCAACCATAATTTTTGAGTTTACCGGATATACTTCATAATTTACTTAATACCTTAGAGTACTTTATTTACAGATTTCACACACACGAAAAAAATGCATAAGAAAGAAAGTAAAATTATTACAATATTGCTCAAAAACACGCACATAAATTCTCCTTTATTATTAGTAGAGATAAGTGAAATTATAATTAACTTCATAATGAAGGTTTTGTAAATAACCTTAGGATTCTCTTTATTGTGTTGGTTGTGTACCTCTTTGGCGGGGCCAGCATGGAGTCCCGGCTTCGAGGTTGGAGAATTGCGCACTTTTTATATCTCCGGGATTTATTTTGACACGATTATCAAATTTTTCATTACGATGGTCCTCCAGAAAGTAACGAATAAATTATTATACCTCAACAATCCAAGGATATTTTTTAAAAAAAACTTTATTTACAACAGTACAGGGTAACAAAAAAGTATAGGGATCATTTTTGAAGGTTTTTATTTCCAAAAGTTATTACACAAATTCAGCGATGCTTCTCAATATGTCGACCTTCGGCATAATAGATTTGTCTACAACTCTTCGGCCATGATTTCAAATCCCGCAAAATCATTTCCTGGGAGATTTTCCCCCTCTTTTCTAATAGCCTTTTGAAGCCCCCCCCCACAGTGTAGAAACTCTTCGCTTATTCAGTTTGTTTTTCAGATGTCCACATAGAAAGTCACATGGTGCAGAGTCAGGACTGTTTGACATCTATTGTTGTGGCCTCAGGAATTGCACTTGCTGATCCGTGAGGAATTTCTGGGTGACCCTAGATGCATGCGATGGGGCAGAATCCTGATGGAAAACAGCATCACCATTTGGGTACAATCTGCAGTAATCATCCTTAAGAAAGGGCATTAATATCTTCTGTATGTAATACTCAGAATTTATTTTGGCCCCAGGTTGCACAAACAGTGGTTTGGTAACACCATTGGCGGAAATGCCCATCCAAACCATTACGCCTTTGGGATGAGGCACCGTGGTTGACGGAGTCAAGTCTCGCCTTTTCTGGTCACGGCTAAGATATTGAACTTTAGATTTAGCACTGGTATAGGATAGATAGATCCAAGCTTCATCAATTGTAATGAACTTTCGCCATTTGTCCTTACGGAGAAGCTTGTAAAGTGGCCATATGAACGTTGCCACCTAATCTGCACCGATCTCTCATTCAAGTGATGACATTTAGGTTTTCCATGGCATTTTTTCTTTAGCGTATGTTTTAGTTGATAGCTTACAACTTGCTGGCTCACGTTAGGAGCTTTAGCCATGCTTGCCTGTGTTGGTGGATCCGGTTTCGATGCCATTTTCTCAAGCCTCTGCAAATCTGAATTCTTCAATTTGCTTTGCCGTCCATTTTTTATTGGTTTTGAATCATTTTTCATCCATCCGAGTTTTGAGTTCTTGATGCGACTGATATGGCTGAGTGAAATCCCAATACCTTTCTTTTTGAAATGGGTTTGTATAATTCTGTGGCTCCATAGAAGTTCTAAAAGTGCTTGTATTTGACCAATCAGCATTTGGTCAAATTTCTTCAAAAACAATATTATGATTTTATCAAACAGTATTGCAATCGAAAGTCTAATAGCAGAGCTTTCGATCTGTATGCTGTATCCATCTGTATGTATAACTTTACTGGTAGATAACCACAAAAGTGATCCCTATACTTTTTTGTTACCCTGTACTAAACCTAAAATTACTTTTCTACATTATCTCCATTGTTATTGAAACACTTATCGTAACGAAGCACAAAATTTTCAGTACCGATGATGTACCTGCTGATTTGCCGCCATTGAATAAACTATGGAATTACTGTTTCTTTAAGTGCTTCATTACTTTAGAAGGGTATTCCCTTGAAAAATAATTTCATTTTTGGGAAAAGGTTAAAATCACTAGGTGTCAAGTCGGGATTGTAAGGGGAGGGAGGCCAAAAATGTCCCACTTGCAACTTTCCAATTTGTGTTGTGTTGCTTCTTCTTGGTCGAGCTTTTTCATGAATCAACAGAATCCTTGCAGATAACATTTCATGTCTCATATTTTGGATAACGCTTTGAAGTCGTCGAAAAGTCCTTTTTTACTCAAAAATGAAAGGGTTTTCATTGCAACACATTTCTAATGATGAAGCGCTTAGAAAAGCAGTAACTTCATGATTTCAGTAATTAGTGGCAGATGAGTACTGTAACGGCAGAGAAAAAGTTGTGCCTATTTATGATAAGTGCCTCAATAACAACGGCGATTATGCAGAAGAGTAGTATCAGATTTAGTATTGTTGTTAATGCAGTTTTGCTTTGATATCTTTTGTTTTTTTCAAGATATTCCCAATAGTTCTTTATTTTCTATGAAAACTCTTTTATTCTTAGAAAGGTTTTGTGCATGGGGAGCGTATAAAAATTTGGCATTTTTTAATATACAATTCTTTGCAGTACTTCTTTGATTTAATAAAATTTTGCACCTTTTCTCATGCAGCAGCTTTGCAATTTAGCCTATATATCTAGGATCAGTATTTAAGGAATTAAAGCCAAACCCCTGCACCGCCAGTTTTTGTTTTTAAATTGTCGAATCCAAATTCTCAGTTGCTACGTAAGCGTTGAAGTTCCTCAATGTTTCTAGATTTCCGCAAGCTTTTGATTTATTGAAATTCTTCCGCCGAACGTGAAGTGATGAGATAAGATATAAAGCCTCTGCGTCTGTCTTATCTTCCGTATGCTGAAATCAGAAGCATTTTGTTTTACCGTTTCTTAAAGATTGCACCCCCCACACTCTGTCTACGTTTCAACCTAAATAGTTATTTCATGCGATATCGATTGCAACAATGCTTTTACGAATTTAAGAATGATAATACAGCATGGGCTGGACAGAGTTCAATTTGAAACACAGAAATGCCCGTCCGGATTCGATGAAGATGTGGATGAGGCAATTTTGAAGTGGACAGTGTGAAAAATAAAAACAGTACAGCAATGAATTGCGAAGAAGACGAAGATGATGAAGATGGAAATGATCACGATGCAGAAATCAACAAACCTTCGTATGATGAAATGCTAAAATTCATTGATTTTAATATAAATTATTTTTTAAATTGGAAAATACAGTGTATTCCCGGACAATGTTTTGTTTCATTCTTGTTTTCCTTGCAGATTTCTTTTTGATGGGTGAAATATATAAAACAAATTGATATTAATTTACAAAATAAAGGTGTGATTAATTACTTTTTTTAATAATATTTAGTGTTTATGAATTTAAAATCTGTTTTGTGTAGTTTAAAGTATTTTAATAGGAGAATCTCTATTTAACGAATTTTCCATATAACGAACTTTTTTTCGGGATTTAGCGACTTCGTTAACTAGAGGTCCGACTGTATATTTATTTTCATTCTTATTAATACTCCAAGTTTTCAAGTCGAAAAAGTGATCGTGCTTAACGCGTCTAACCCACATTGATTCGCACATTTGTATTGAAATCTATAGGAATAAATTTTTCAGATTAAAAAAAAATTTATTACATGAAAACAAGCACGATTTATTCCCTTTAATAGCTTGTTGTTCCAGGATCTAATGATATACTATTGGTCGCTTGGTAGGCTATGTGGCACCTTGACTACAGTAACCCCCAGAAAGGGAAAAGTAGAACTGTCATCCCCACCCCCTCAGGGATTCATCCTCAGATTCCCTTTGACCCTACCCCCGAGTATATATATATATATATATATATATATATATATATATTAAGAAAAACAATAGAAAAAATAATAGCTTTTGTATCGATATCTTTGACAAAAGAATGGATTTTAATTTTTGTGTCAACCGACTTTCATATTGGTCTTCTAATATTTCTATTAAGATTTATAGAAACACTATTATCTCTCAATTTTCTCGCATTAGATCTATTTGTTCGAACGAAATTTCAAAATCTAGACAACTAGAGCTTTTGTATGATCAACTTTTAAATAATGGTATTCCCGAGAACTTTGTGCGACGATATCTCAAGCAGTGATTTCAGAGCTACTGACAAAGCCTCTTTCTCCTTTTCTTTCTCTTTCCTCTGTTTGGCAACGGCGATAACTGGTTTGGCGTTCTTTTTCCTCGTGGTCGCGGTAGCGTTTCCCTTGCCATGGTAAGCATATTTCGCTTTATTTTATTATTTTTTATGTTACGACTGTTTTTTATTCTAGGTATTTTTGTATTCGGATTTTTTGTATTTGTATTCGGATTTTTGTATTTGATTCTTTTTAAATCTTCTTAAATGTATTTATATTTTTTATTCAAGAAATCTTCCATCTTCCATTTTCGTCTGTTTTGTGTTTTTAGAGGGGATGACGGCAATTTTTAACGGATTTCGTTTGTCGTCAGCAGAAAAAAGCACAAATTAATATCATGAGCGAGCTTCCCTTCCTGACGAGCGGCTCGCTATGATATTTTTCAATTTTTTTGGTTTTTTCTGGTTTTTGTCTAATTAGCCATTTTGTCCTTTTTTACTGTTTTTGAGTTTTTATTTTGTGTTTATATGTTGGTTTTGATATATATATATATATTCGCTGTAGGGAGACTTCGTTGTAGGGAGACTCTACTGTGTATATATATATATATTTCGAATTTCTCCCTATAACGAAATTTTTAATCGGAATGTTAAATAACATTCAAAATATTCTCCATATAACGAAGTGGTTGCCTCTCTATAACGAATTTTTTCAGACTTATATCTTTTCGATTTTTCTCATTTTTGAAGAAAGTCGCTAATTTCTGTGCAAACAAATCACTCACACCTGCCTGTTTCTGAACCACTCGCAATGTTCATTCCAGCGATAACACATAACAATAGAATGCTATATGAAGGGTAATGCAGTTGTGGGGACCTGGGTTTCTACAGAGGGAGCAACATTTCTACGGGTCAAGATTCCAAGAATCGGGGTGGAAACAGCAAATGGATGTGACAATACGCATTTTATGTTTATCCGTACTTGTACATATTATTCTCTAAATTGGGGAATTGCCTTCACTTTTGGGCATTTTGTTTATACGATAAAAATTAGTATAATTTTAACAAATTCATAATAAATATTACTTCATTTTTAATTGAAAGTCATAATTAAATATTTTTGAACTTCTCGCACATACTAAAAGGTTTGTAACATTTACTTAAATAACTGCAAAAATCTCTAATCTCCGTATAACGAAATTTTCTCTATAGCGAATTCTTCGACTGGAACCAAGCGATTTCGTTATAGGGAGATTCCACTGTATGTATATATATATATATATATATGTGTGTCGTAGTGGTGTTGTGTGTGTCAATAAAACCATAAAAGACAAATTGGATCATTATTGGATGTGGAGAGATAAACCACACACATGAGAAACCATTACAGCCTAATCGATCACATGCTTTATCAACGCTGTTTTTCATTAAATCTATCATTCCCACATAAAATGCTACATAAGAGTATACTGATACAAATAATATTATAAAATAATTTTTTAACTATAGAATAAAATTGGAATTATAAATCAAATTAAGTAACTATATAGATTTTTATAGTGCCCTAAATATATCCGAGTAGATCTACAAAGTGCTATTTGAGAAACATTTTTACGAGCGAAAACTTCCCAAAGAATAAAACGTGCTTTTCTTTGATACAAACGTGAGTTTTAGCGTAAAAAGGGATTTCAGCTAACAGTGGAAAGAAAGGCGATACTAAGGATTTAATTTCAGTAAACAATGTTTACCAGACTCTCCGATTCAATTAACTGATACTGAAGCAAAGAGGGCACTATTTCACTGTAGAGGTAGTATAACAAATGTCTTCGATCTTGCGTAGGTGCGATAGGTACCTATTTAGGTGAGTGTCTTGAAAATAGGCGGAAGTTCGTTGAGACGTAAGATTCGCTAATGGAAATAAGTGGCACTTTGTAGCACTGTATTCGTTCTCACAAATATGCCATTTCTTATATAGAAATATCATTAAACTTTTGGTCTATTTTTAATATCTTTCTTTACGAAATATACCCAGAGAAAGTTTTATGATCGTCAAAGAAATTAACTTGCACATTTTGATGAATATTTCGAATTTCTAGACGTCTATAAGACTGAAAAGGACTTTTTTTTGGAATTAAGTCTGTTCATGTGTGCGTATATTTGTTATCGTGATAATTCAAAAAATTAATGGAGATTCGAATCTCTAGTTGGAAACATCGTAGCATGACAACGTTTTAGTCTTATTCCGTGTGTCTTTATATTTATTGTTTTGAAGAATTTACTCTTAAGGTATCCGAACACGTTCGGAGCACTTTTTTTTAAATTGTGAAATAGAAACACCAAAATATGTTTTTTAAGATTCGAATTTAATAAAGATTAATATTAGAGTATGATTTTTGAGTATAAATTATTACAAATTTACAAAACTCTCCAATTTCTGCTGCTTTTTAGAGGAAATTCCCCAAAACTTCAAACATGCTACAGGTCAAACTTTTGTAATAATTCAAATAAAACTAACACTAAAATAAACTACACACTATGGACTAGTGCTTGTACTAGAATCTTAACATTCTTTGGATAAATAAAAATTTTAGAGCTAATCGAACAGTCATTATAAGATTTTCAGCAAATTTTTTATGTCATTTTTCAAATAAAAGGCCATAATTAAAAAATACGGTTACAATATACATTATTCTAGTATATTCACTAGAGACACATTTGAAGAAAGTGCTCACAAAATTTCAGAACAATCGAATGATAATATCTTGAGTTATCATGTTTGAAGCTTGAAAAATATGCATAAAATCTAATTTTGAGAAAAATCAAATTTTAGTTTTTCCCCGAGCTCAAATTAAGTATCTAAACTTTAAAAAAATTTCCTAAAAATATACTGACATAACTTGAAAAAATGCAGTTTAAAAGAACTTTAGACAGGTTTCTTTCCCATTAAATGACAACTTTCGGTTAATTAAACGCCCACTTCCGGTTTTCGGTTTGTTATAAAACAATTAATATCTCATCTTCTATTTAACGTACCGACAAAAGTAAATATGTTTTAGAAAGGTAAATGAATGAACTATCGAAAACATTAAAAATTAAAAAATTGGAATTTTGGTCGAAAATCGACTTTTCAACATGTTCGGATACCTTAATTATAGAGCAGCAATAGCACACAAAAAATTTGTTTAATGTGTTTGATGTTTAAATGCAGTGACTAAAACGATGAAAAATATTTTTGAACAGTATTTATGTTGCAAAAATATTTTTTAAACTTTAGCAAAAAATCGCACGGAAAAAACATACAGCTGAAAAGTTAATTTTTTGCATTTTAAAGTGGTGTAAAAATAGCTTTTTTGTATAATATGCTCCGAAGTTATTGAAGAAAAACGTTAGAATTTCGATTTATTTTTAATTAATTTAAAATCTTATTAAAATTTTGAAAAACCCTTTCTTAGTGCGAATCTTCTCTCCAAGCAGTAACTACTTGCCAAATATGGTAGCTCTAGGTGTAACGGTTTTGCGTTTGAATTTCTAGAGCGTTCTGAATGATTTTTGCATCAAGCATCTAAAAGGCAGACCACTGGACCTAGTTCTACGAAATTTTGCACAAACATACTTTAGAGGGTGAGAATGTGCACCTCGGAGCACATTTTATGAAATTTTAATTAATTAAAAATTAAGCAAAATTTTGGCGTTTTTCCTCAATAACTTCCGAAAATATTACAGTTATTTCATCTGAAAGTGCAAAAAGTTACCTTTTCAATGATATCAATCAAGTACGATTTTTCTTTAATTTTTAAAAAAAATTAAAATATGGTTGGCATAATTTACAACAATGCTTTTCATTGCTGCAACGCAATTCAAACCGTTTTCATTGTTTAAACAAACATTTATTTGCGTGTTTTTCTGTCATTGTTGAAAGCTAAGGTAATATCTTAATGTTTAATGCTATGTTTTAATCAGCGTATTTTCATCCAGCTAACATGCGGCTGGAAGTAAAATGTGCCGCGCCATTTTAAAGTTAAAATCAAAATCCGTATTTTGCAAGAGGAGTAAGAGTGAAGTTGATGCCGACAACGTACCATTTGATGTTGCATGACACAGCCAGTCACTTGACTCTATTAGGGATGTTCAAGCAGACAACGAACAGAACAGATGCAAGGCTACTAAAAGAACATGGGTTAAATGTCTATCACAATTTGAAATTTAAAATTGTTTAGGAAACCATGAATATCAAATTATACATAATAGATTCAATTGAAATTATATTCCCGGCGAATAAGCTGGTCGCCGAAGGCGGCTAGTAAAGTAATAAAAATCATATCTTCTTTTTTTCTATGACAGGCATTTGAAATACAGTAGAGTCTCCCTACAACGAAGTCTCCCTACAGCGAATTTCTCCCTATAACGAATTTTTCAATCGAAATGTTAAATAACATTCATAATATTCTCCATATAACGAAGTGGTTGTCTCCCTATAACGAATTTTTTCAGACCTTTATCTTTTCGATTTTTGTCATTTTTGAAGAAAGTTGCTAATTTCTGTGCAAACAAATCGTGTTTCTGGAACCACTCGCATTGTTCATTCCAGCGGTAACACATAACAATAGAATGCTATGTGAAGGGTAATGCAGTTGTGGGGACCTGGGTTTCTACAGAGGAAGCAACATTTCTACGGGTCAAGATTCCAAGAATCGGGGTGGAAACAGCAAATGGATGTGACAATACGCATTTTATGTTTATCCATACTAGTACATATTATTCTCTAAATTGATGAATTGTCTTCTCTTTTGAGCATTTTATTTATACAATAAAAATTAGTATCATTTTAACAAATTTATAATAAATATTACTTCATTTTCAATTGAAAGCCATAATTAAATATTTTTGAACATATCGCACATACTGAAAGGTTTGTTGCATTTACTTAAATAACTGCAAAAATATCTAATCTCCGTATAACGAAATTTTCTCTATAGCGAATTTTTCAACTGGAACCAAGCGATTTCGTTAAACGGAGATTCCACTGTATGTCTAAAGTGAATATACATACTATTGTATATTGGGAATTTAAAAAAAATGTTTGAAATACAGTTTTGCGCCCCAAAAATAACTTCATATTAACAATTTTGATAAATAAATGTTTGAATTTTCTACTTGTATCTTTAGAGGCATGAAGATATTTCTTCGTCCTGTTTTAGTGTATTTCTCCATTAAAATAGATCTCGTAAGTCGTAGTGATACGTAATAATCAAGTATAGGTTGTAACTCTGTTTACTTTCATGTTGTTTCCCTTTTATGTTGTTAGTCAGACTCAAGGCTCCGAGCTAACTTGGTTTATTTACTAAGCAAGTCAAGGACTGCGCAGTAAGACCTACTCGTAAATGTAGGGATTATCTTTTATAAAAAATATTTTTCATGAACGATGTATTAATGCAAATTTCATTGGCGGATTTTCTGATGTGAGAAGAACAGATTCTTTTCTCAAGGATAAAAATGGATGTGTATGCCAATATCTTTAAACAGCGAAATTATGTTCGGCCGAAGAGAGTTCTGTTTGTGGAAGTAATCTCTACCTATAATAATATGGCGATGCACTATCATCTGAGATTGATCACTGCGCCCCCAGTGGCAGATCTGGAAAATTAGAGATTTTTCTCAAAAAATAAAATACAGAAAAAAAGTCTATTAGAGAATTATATAGCATAACCGATAAAATAAAATTGTTATTTTAGTTGGATCGTTATACAGTGGAATCTTCCTATAACGAAATCGCTTGGTTCCAGTTGAAAAATTCGCTATAGAGAAAATTTCCGTTATGCGGAGATTAGAGATTTTTGCAGTTATTTAAGTAAATGTAACAAACCTTTTAGTGTGTGCGATAAGTTCAAAAGTATTTAATTATGACTTTCAATTAAAAATAAAGTAATATTTATTATAAATTTGTTAAAATTATACTAATTTTTATTGTATAAATAAAATGCTCAAAAGAGAAGACAATTCATCAATTTAGAGAATAATATGTACTAGTATGGATAAACATAAAATGCGTATTTTCACATCCATTTGTTATTTCCACCTCCACTCCACCCCGATTCTTGGAATCTTGACCCGTAGAAATGTTGCTCCCTCTGTAGAAACCCAGGTCCCCACAACTGCATTACCCTTCAAATAGCATTCTATTGTTATGTGTTATCGCTGGAATGAACAATGCGAGTGGTTCCAGAAACAGGCACGTGTGACCTATTTGTTTGCACAGAAATTAGCAACTTTCTTCAAAAATGACAAAAATCGAAAAGATATAGGTCTGAAAAAATTCGTTATAGAGAGACAACCACTTCGTTATATGGAGAATATTTTGAATGCTATTTAAAATTCCGATTAAATATTTCGTTATAGATAGAAATTCGCCGTAGGGAGACTTCGTTGTAGGGAGACTCTACTGTATTTGCATATTTACTGCCTCCTTTTCCTTCTTATTTTTATTTATTTATTATTATTTTTTATTTCATTATTATTTTTACTTTTTTGTTATTTTTCTGATGTTTATATTTTTTATGTATTTATATAGTTATTATTGAGTGTTATATTTGTTATATATATTTGTGTATTATTATTTATTGTCATCAGTAATTCTGCATGCTTGGACTGGACGCAATTTCCATTTATGTAACCGATGAGTATAAAATAACCTTCCACATGCACCGGTAACTTTATTAAGCCGCCAATTTGTTTGAAGGCTAGCCATGCCATTTGCCCTGAGACCGAAGTTTTTCTTCTCCACCCATTTTAATCGAAAAATCCAGGCACGTCATTCATATGAGGTGTAACGTCATTCATTCCAAGTGTAACATCGATTCAGTGGCGTACTTTTCATTTATTTTTTTCTTGCCAGTATGTTTTAGATTACTTTATTTATTTTGTTATTGTCCCTTTTTTGCAATGTCTGTAACGTTCTGTGCTGTGTTTGTGATGAGTTTGCGTGTGTCATGTCATATTGATATTCTTGTATTGCTTTTATATATTCCCCACTCGCCTGCTAAAGGCCTTACCCCCTTTCGGCTAGACCGGACCGGTGTGGGTTTGAAATACGAGGCGTGTCCGGAAAGTAAGTGCCGTTTTTGAAAAGCTCGCAAAAAAAAGTTTTCTCAAAACAAAATTTATTTTTACATGAAAGAAAATTTCGGAAACTATTTTTCTACATAGTTACCACCATTGTTCAGACACTTGTCATAGCGGGAAACCAAATTGTCTATATCCTCTTCAAAGAAAGATGCCGCCAGTGAAGACAGTCACTGCTGAACACAGTTTTTTGCGTCGTCATCGCTTGCGATAATTTAAGCGATTTGTGACATCCTTATGCAAAACAGTTTTTGAAATTCGTGGAAACTCATCACAAAGCATTCTTATTGTGAACCGTCTGTTTTCACGAATTTTCTCATTCACTTTTGCAACCAAACCATCATTGACAACAGAAGGTCGCCCACTCCGTGCTTCGTCATGAACATTGGTGCGTCCATCATTAAAGTGTCGAACCCACTTTCTAACCATTCCATCAGTCATTACATTTTCGCCATAAATCTCTACAAGTTGACGATGAATTTCAGTTGGCTTAACATTCTTTGCGTTCAAAAACTGAATTACAGAAAGCACTTCACAGTCGGCGGGATCGGCAATCGTCTTAAACATTTTGAACGCTCACTAACACATGTAAACACAACACGATCTGGCTGTAATTGCGTTAGTGGACAGACAATGAACCAGAGACACGTGTGCACATGCGCGGAACTCCGACACTAGCGCTGCGGTGGCGGTAGAACGAGACGGTACTTACTTTCCGGACACGCCTCGTAAAATAAAATAAAATTCATTTGAGGCTTCAAAGTGCGCTGGCGCCTCTCTTCAATCCCCACTATTCCCCCACTCAGCGGATTTCCGATTTCCTACCCCCGAAGCAAGGTCCCCATCTAGTCAAATCCTTTGATGTACCGCCCACCCTCGTTCGAGGCTCCAACTTGGAATCGGCGCATGAAGTGCTGGAATTTGATTTCGTTGGAATTCCAGCTTCCCCGAGCCGCTATGCTAGTTCCCATCGGTTTTTAAAACTGACGATTGCCTTTTTCTTCCCGTGTTATAAAAATTCCAGTTTGGAAGAGATGTGAATTGCCCGCTTTACAAGTCAGTGGCGGATTTCGACAATATGAGGCCACAGGCGCAAAATTGTTTTGAGACCCCTCTACCCAATGTCGTAAATTCGGCGTCAGCTTAGCACTGCAATATCCATCAAATAGATTTTGAACCCCCTAGGGTCTCGAGGTTCGAGGCGAGCGCTTCTAACACCTGCGCGAGAAATCACCATTGAAAAACAGGTAATTCACATCTAATCCAAACTGGAATTTTCAGAACACGGGAAGGAAAAAGGAATCGTCCGTTTTAAAAACTGACGGAAATCAGCATAGCGGCTCTTAGAAGCTGGAATTCCAACGAAATCAAATTCCAGCACCTCATGCGCCGATTCCAATTAGGAGCCTCGAACGAGGGTGGTCGGTACATCAAAGAATTTGACTAGATTGGGACCTCGCTTCGAGGGTAGGAAATCGGAAATCCGCTGAATGGGGATGGAATAGTGAGGATCGAAGAGCGGCGGTACGGGAGGGGAGCGATCTTTGCTCCCCCTATCGCCAGAGCACTTTGAAGCCTCAAATGAATGACGTGCCTGGATTTTTGAGATTAAAATGGGTGGAGAAGAAAAACGGTCTTAGTGCAAATGGCATGGCTAGCCTTCAAGTGAATTTTCGGCTTTGAAGTCCTGAAATCATTTCCCAAGATCACACTCACAGCTACGTCACGAAACAGGAGAAGTGCGATATTTTAAGACGAATTCAAATCAATTAATAAAATTAAAATTTTAGAAAGAAGATTTTTCAACAGCAGGATATTAAGAAAAGGAACCAGCGGGAGTAGTCTCCCCTAAACTTTCTCATATACTCCTAACACATGTGAAGAAAAAAAAAATAAGCTAAAAGGCAGTGAAACTAACAGGAACCCCTAACGCAGTGGAGAAAAAAAATAAGCGAAACTTCATACCACGATTTCCGAAGGTCGTCCAACGCGGAAATGGAATTAGAAGCCGGCGTGATTACCAATAAGGCTGGGCGTAAGATAAAGAAAATGAAATTCGCAATTTGAGCAACTTTTTTTAACCGATTGACGCAAAAGTTGGACACAAATCTACCATTACGGTAAGAAGGCCACATACCAAATTTCATATATCTAAGTCATTATCTCAAAGAGTTATTGTGTTTAAAAGTTTGCGATTATGCAGACAGACAGACAGTCAACCCTTTGACTGATTTGGTCCAAAATTTGATACAAACCTACATTCTTGATAATAAAAATGTGTACCAAATTTTATCCACCTAGACATACAGACAGACTTCCCGTGGACGGATTTTGTCCAAAATTTGATAGCAATTTTCAAATTATGTGTAAAGATCACATACCAAATTTCATTTCCGTAGCTCTAATATTTTCGAGTTATCGTGTTCACAGACACACAGACAGATATAATTCCAAAATTGTGTTTTTCGGACTCAGGGAGGTCTAAAACGTGGAGATTCGTCAAAATCTCGAGTTCGAATTTTTTGACGATTACAATACTTTCTCTTTGTATACTTCGTATACGAGAAAGAAAAAACATAAAATAATATTCCGGAACTATTTCATGTCAGTCATTACAGTAACGTATATTTGACGTGTCTGCTGTTGGCAGCAATGTTAGTGGTTTCTTATGAGAAGCTATTGGCAGAAGATCCTTTTATGTTAAATCGGAAAAGCTCTACACCTCCTTTTACGAGTCCAAAGTTATTATATGTAATGTCAAATATTGAATTTTCTGAATTTATTTGAATTAAATGAACAGTATATAGTTTAGTTATATTACATGAAAACCTTTAAGGGAGTGCTCTTAAAATTATTCTCAAGCACGTAAATTTTAAGTTTTCTCCCCTTGAAACATTGGAAATCAGGTTTACGACTATAGTAGTGGCGAATCCAGGAAGGGGGGGGGTTCTATGGGTCTGCAGCCCCCCTAGATCTAAGCCAGAATTCTGGATTTTATTTAAAATCATTACAACTGTTAGTTCTTAATTTATCTCTTTTAAAAAATAATAAAATCGTTTCAACATTACTTTCTGGCTTGACAGGCTCGAAAATTTTCCTACTTTTGTAATCATTCCACTTGTACTTGTTGCGTTGACGCGGTAGAAGACATTTTTTGGCTAGTTTTTTCATTGTAATTTTTATTAAGTTATCGAAAGTATTGTATTGTTCTTTATGATTCTTATGGTCAGGTGAGTAAAGTCCGTAATGTTAAAGTCTTTTGGTTTACTTTAGCCTTGAGGTTTGACATTCGTCATGACGATACAAAATTTTTATACCCCCAGCCCCCCCCCCCCAGACCCAAATCCTAGATTCGCCACTGCTCCAAACAGATAATGTCACACTCTGACATCATGATCATGTGACGTTCAGATGAAGATATTCAGTGATCAACGCATTATCGCGACAGTTGGGCTATCCTTTTGTGCATAGGGCAAGTTACGGAATTTGTGATGATTTTATCCACTTTGCGGCACTTATCAAGTAAGACCTATCGCATGTTAATAACTTTTTCTTTTTAAAAAGTGCTTCATAAAATGGGAACACCTGTATAGTTCGGTAATTGTTAAAGCGAAAATACTTTTTAAAAAAATCTAGACATTTTATTTTGCTCTCTTCTCATGAGTACCTGTGAGACCGACCAAAGAGGCGGGCGAGATAACGCACTCTTCAGAGAAAGTCACAACACAAATCACCATGGGAACTTATCTTATTTGTGTTTATTATTTATCTGGGTTTCATTTTTCGCGATCGGAAACCGTGTTTTGAACACCTTGGAGACAGACCGTTGTGTTTCATCAAGTGATTTATGTTTCTCGGTTTATTGACTTCAGATAAAGTTCAACGTCTCAGACGATATTATGTTGCCTAATATTTCATTACATTTGAAAGGCAGAGTTGAGTGGATTGATAAACATGACCGCCTGTTTATTCTGTACTGTGTAACGGCTTTTCCGTTGCGGGATTTTTCATAGTTTTTTTACGTATACTTACTTCATTTGTTTTCGCGCGCTTATTTGCTAGGTTGTGTTCTATAGGCTCGTGGTGTCTTTTTGTCGCCTAGCAAAAAGCCGCCATCTACACTACATCTGCTTTTTTACTTTCTCGTATACGAGGTATACAAAGAGAAAGTATTGTAATCGTCAAAAAATTCGAACTCGAGATTTTGATGAATCTCCACGTTTCAGACCTCCCTGAGTCCGAAAAACACAATTTTGGAATTATGTCTGTCTGTGAACACGATAACTCGAAAACAATTAGAGCTACGGGGATGAAATTTGGTATGTGGTCTTTAAACATAATTTGTAGGTTTCTATCAAATTGTGGACAAAATCCGTCAGCGTGAAGTCTGTCTGTCTGTCCGCTTTCATGTGAACACTATAACTCAGAAACTTGAATAGCTAGATGGATAGAATTTCGTACACAGTTTTATCGTCATGGATGTAGGTCCGTATAAAATTTTGGGCCAAATCCGTCAAAGGGTTGACTGTCTGTCGGCCTGTATAATTAACCATTGAAAACAATCCGCTATCTCCACGCGCTTGCGTACGGAAGCATTCGTCTGTGCTCCCGAAAGGAGCGAATTACGTCAGTTTGTCCTTGAGACGGCAAGAGTGAAACCTAGCAGTGTGCGATAGATGCGTTTTAATCGGTGCGCATCTCTTTGAATTCTTTACCTAGATATTTTTCAATCACTATAATGAAACACTTTCTAACAGTCATTGGATTCTGGATAACAGTAGGTTCGAATTTTTTTATCCACGCGGGGGAAGGAGAAACGGCACCTTTTGGTGGAAGTATACGAGAAAGTTTAGGGGAGAACACTCCCGCTGGTTTGATATTCTGAAGCGAGCGGAAAAAAATCTAGATTTCTTCAAAAAGTGTAAGCAATTTAATAATACACATGCAATAACAATAAAAATAGAGTAAAGAAAAATAGTTTCTTTACTCTATTTTTTATTAGCTGATTTTCTCACTTTGCTTGCTTATGAACCATTCTAAGTTGTGTTCCATGGGGTCTTGGTGACTTATGTCTCCTACCAAAGAACCGCCAAATGGTTTATTCCACATTTGCTGGTTGGTTTTCTTAAGGATTGGAAAAGCGTTTAGATTTCTTCAAACATTGTATGTAATTGAACAACATACATATAATAATACCTAAACAGAGTAGAGGAAGAGTTCGTTTCTAAAAGTCTGTTTTCCCATTTATATAATTATGAAAGATTTAATGTTATTTAGTAAAAAAAATATTCAGGAACAAATTACTGTCTTGATTTATTCTTTTTATTTTAATATTCTAAATGGTTTGCAGCAGATTAGAGCTTCGAATTCTGGAAAGGATATTTCTTCTCGAAGAGATTGTTTTGTACCAATTTTGATGAATACGCGGTTATAAAGTACTTTTTTCTGTTCGAAAGAGACCATAATCCAGATGACGGCACATTATTTTGTTTCGGATTACCGAGACTTCATAATCCAAAATAAATCAAGTTGGCAATGCGTAGAGTAATGAGCAGCTGTTTCACAGGTGAATAATTCGACACATATTCCCATGCTTCACATGGCTATAAAATATTTCTATGAAATTAACTATGTTCAGTTTTAAATGTAGTGTTTCATTACACAGTTTTTATTACTTTAGAATAAAAGTTTCAAACTGTATTCCGTACAAATGGACCAGGTTACTCTTAAATAGAAATTTTTATTGGAATTGAACCGACGAGGGATATGTTGTAAGGACGATGAAAATCTCTTCCGAGTTCGTAGAAGGGCTATCTAGCTTAGCGGGCGTGGAAATGGTTGGAGGTTGAAGTTTTCATTTCCCCATAACTCCCTTATGATTGAAGATAGAAAGATAACTCAAATTAGGTGGATCTTATCATAATGAACAACTTTTGCCCTGAAAGTTTTTCGATAACCGAATGTTGTTGTAGAGGTTGTGGACTGAAAAATGATTTTTAACTCCTAATTCTGACTGCCTTTTAACTTACACATGTAACACATTGTTGAAGAGCTCTGATCACTTGCATTATCTTCCACTTTATTTCATACTGACATCTCCAAACTTTTTGAAATTAGAGGAGGAAATGGCAGAGGGAGGTGAAATGTTCTTTTCTCTATACGAGAGTCGTTCCAAAAGTAAGTTACGTCATGCCTTTTCACAAGGGAGATTTATTACAAACAGAAACATAAAATGGCATAACGAAATAAAAACTTTTGAAACATAAATTGAAGAATAGAAATTTTTCCACATATTCGCCACCAACATTGATACATTTGTCGAACCGTGAAATCAATTTCAAGAAACCATCCTGGTAAAAAAAATCGGTCCCCAGCGATTGAATGAAGTTCTTGACAGCCTTAACGCCAGTTTGATGAGCATGTTCGGCATTGACGTCCTGATAGTGCTGACTTTAATGCAGGGAAAAGGTGAAAGTCTAACGGGGATGTAGGCCGGGTGATCCAATCTCTCCCATACCAGGAGACGAATGTGTTCTTTTCTGTCCCTTGCTGTGTGAGATCTGGCATTATCGTCCAACAACAGAACTCCTCATCTCAAGAGCAGATTTTCCCCTTTTTACTGCATTGAAGGCAGCACTATCGGGACGTCAATGCCGAACATGCTCATCAAACTGGCGTTAAGGCTGTCAAGAACTTCTTTCAATCGCTGGGAATCGACTTTTTAAAGGATGGTTTCTTGAAATTGATTTCACGGTACGACAAATGTATCAATGTTGGTGGCGAATATGTGGAAAAATTTCTATTCTTCAATTTATGTTTCAAAAGTTTTATTTCGTTATGTCATTTTATGTTTCGGTTTGTAATAAATCTCCCTTGTGAAAAGGCATGACAAAGCTTACTTTTGGAACGACCCTCGTAGAGAGAAAAGAATATTTCATCTCCATACATTTGTCGTACCGTGAAATCAATTTCAAGAAGTCATCCTTGTAAAAATCGGTCTCCAGCGATTGAAGGAAATCCTTCACGGCCTTAACGCCAGTTTGATGAGCATCTTCGGAAGTGGCGTCCCGATAGTGCTGCCTTCAATGTAGGAAAAAGGGGAAAGTCTGCTCTTGAGATGAGGGGTTTTGTTCTTGGACGATAATGCCAGACCCCACACTGCAAGGGACAGAAAAGAACACACTCGTCTCCTTTGATGGGAGAGACTGTTATGATTAGATTTAAATAATTAATAATAATAGGTTAATTGCATTTAGTAAAGCTAATTCAAATAGGTTTATTATGCAATTAACCTAATTAGAAATCCCAAGTTCGACCTTTGTCTAATAATTATTTTTATTAATGTAATAGATTTAACACTTAGAATGCGACACAATGAAAGACAATATTAATTTGAAAAATATAACATTAAACTTTATTTACAGTAAAGATATTTAATTATAAATTTAGCATTAAATAAAATTAGCCCAGGAAGAGTAGGATCACCTAAAAATAATTAAAACAGTCTCTAATCAACAGTCTGTAATTGTCTCTTGAGATTCGACATAATCAAATGTATTTCAAACTCACCAGGCGGCGTTACGCAATCTCCAGTCCAGCAGTATTCATTAAAATATGTGCGCTTGTAGTTACCAATCAAAGGTACTAATAGAACCAAGTCACTTAATTGCCTTCTTCACTCGCCATATATGGTCTCAATAAAATAATTTTTAATTTACCAGGCAACCACCATCACTTGGATAATGAAACCATTCGGAGAAATCGGCCACTTAAAGGTTTCTACCAAAATCATCCACTTCGTTTCTTGTTACCTTATATCTCAGCTCCAACTTTTCTTATCTCCACCCCTTTATATATATCGGGGTCCAATCTCCGTCCTTTGCCTTGCTGAATGGGCAGGCGCGGCAAGGGGCGGTGCGCAGCAAGGGGCGGTGTCTCTGTATTGTTCTCGACCCTCCTAGAGTTCAGGGGATACGTCGCTTCACTCGCGAGGATTAGAGGGTGGTGTCTTGATTCTTCTAGATCTATCTAGAGTTCAAGGGTGGCGCCGGCTCTACCTAGCGACGTTATTCGCCGCCATTCTGGAAATTTCTATTCCAGAGAATTCCCAAGTTCACCATGCAATTCACTGTGCTCTAATTCAAACAAAATATTACACAACAAGATTAGATCACAGGGCCTATAGCCATACCATTAGACTTTCACCTTTTTAATGCATTGATTCAGCACTACCGGGACGTCACTTCCGAACATGCCCATCAAATTGGCGTTAAGGTTGTGAGGAACTTCCTTCAATCTCTGGGGACCGATTTTTCCGCGGATGGTTTCTCGAAATTGATTTCACGATACGATAAATGTATCAATGTCTGTGGCGAATATGTGGAAAAATAGCCAAAAAGTTTTTATTTCGTTATGCCATTGTATGTTTCTGTTTGTAATAAAGCTTCCTTGTGAAAAAGCATGACGAAACTTACTTTGTGAACGCCCCTTGTATATCTGGACAGAAGGAATCTACCTACCTTTGCCTTTCGGGAACACCTTGTCGTGCGCTGTTCAAAACGAGACTCACGATTTCTTTCCATCGATTTAATTCGCCAATTTTCAGCTGTTTTCAATTTTGCGTTTACTAACCCAGATAGCAATTTTAGTTTGCATCAAACTTGCAGCAAGCTTGCACTGCAAATCTGCAGCAATTTTGACACACGAGTGCAAGTTTGTCATGACAAACTCATTGCAAACATAGCAAGAAAAGAACGAACACAGCCTCGGATTAGAACTCCCGACCTAGCGCTTGGGAAGCGGGCGCTCTAACAATTCGGCCAGAAACACTCTGAGAGGAGAAGATAGATTTCGCTAATGCATAGTTCGATTCGTATACGATTTATTTTAAACTGTTTTCTTGATTTCATTAATTTTTTGAGTTGAGAATATGATTTGAAGTCAAAGAGAGAGCGATTTTCGCTAATAATTAATTACGTTTTGCTAGTAGAATGAATTATGAAATTAGAGTTCAAAAGTAAGCACTTTTAAAATGGGGCAAAATGTGGGTTATTATTTATTTCAACAAACTTTGACTGATTTTTAGGTTTATTTTTGTTTATAAACGTTAAAATTTCAACATTAAGAAAAAGGCGAGATAGTTTTCTTTAAAGTGCGAGTTCTATATTTAGTAAAAAGATGGAAAATGTTTCAAAATTTTTCTTATAAAAAAGTTAGTTTTTTCACAAATTATCATTGATTTATTGAATAAATGAAAAGAAGGACGGTCTAGGAGATGCTATTAAAAATCGGATGTTTTTTTTAAAACAGATACAAAGATAATTATCTCTTTATTGTGCTATCTTTTCAGGAAGCTTGTTTTGCAAACTTACAGCAAGCTTGCATTGCAAGGGCGTTGCAAGCGAGAATGGCGATAGTTGTCACGGCGAACTGGCCACAAGTTCGTTTCAAGTTTGACGCGTCAAATTTGCTATGACAAGGTAATATCAAGTCAAAATCAAACTTGCTGCAAACTTACGTGCTATCTGGGAAGCGTACGAGTGCCGATAGACTGTACGTTTTTTTGCAGCTAAGTAAGAGGAACTCTCCCGGTTATTTTGAGAGGCGGTTTTTATCAAAAGAAAAAGGGGAGGCATTAATCCCCCGCCTCAAGAATAATTGCAGCATCCCGAGAATCTGTAATCCGGCCGGCGGGCTCAGTATCGTCCACTTACATTGTAATGACTGGTTGCCATGGATACTGTCGTGTCAGTACATTAGACGCCCTAATTACGGAAAAGATCAGATTATTTTTACAAGTAAGAGGTAATCTCTCTTCCAGAATTTCCGGCATAAATTAAACGCAAAAAGAGAAAGGTATTGCGTTTCGCCCGCTATTAGATATTTCACCGAAAATTGCTGAATTGCAGGGATTTTTTTAGGGAATAAATAAATGCTAAGGCAACCTTTACTTTTTTTCCTTATTGAAAAAAAGGTATGATTTTGAAGAAGTATCTGCCATGAAACTGCTTTATTGGTATTTGGGTTGATGAAGTTAAAATATTGGAAAAAATGCTTTAAAGAAAGTGGTTATTTATTTTATCATTCTTATCCTTACGCTTTAAATTTTTTCTTCGAATTTTCGAATTCTGAGATCTTAAGTTTTAAAAATAAATTTTAATTTCTGAGAAGGATATCTGATATTGATTTTAAGTGACATGAGACTTCTTTCTCCTTCCCAAAAATTTGAAACCAGGCATTTTTTAAAAAATGTATACAAATTTAAATTGTTTATAACCATGTGTCAACATGATGTTATTTGGAATGGAAGATCGGTGGTTTTTACAAAAATGTTTGTGGAACCAATGGAGAATTTTAACGTCTTCAAGCTAGCAGAGGCTTTGGAAAAAGTGTAGTTTGTTTAAAAATAAAATGCAATTCCTGCCTTTGGCCAAGCGTTAATTTGTGATTTTAATGCACAGCAATAATTTTTAATAATTTTCTTTTAGTGTTAGTCAGTAGATTATGGTTGGTGGGAATAATTTCAATTTGATGATTTGAATGGCTTCAATTTGAGCAGAAATTTGACATCATAAAGAAATTTTAAACCTACCACACGTGTGTATAAAATATGTATAAAATTTTGCTTGCTATTTTAAACTTGTAAATTCTATCATGGATTATGATGCATTTATTTATTCAGAACGAATACTAGTATATAGCAAACATTTTCATTTTAATTGAAGACTTGAACATACAGGGTGTCATAAATTATTGGACCTATTTCAAAAATTAATAAAAAACACCTAATAATGTTACAATTACGTTTTTTAAAATGATAGCGCATTTAAAAAAAAGTTTTTTTTTCAGATAGGTTACAGCGATCTAGTTGGTTGTAAATTACTAGACATCTCCCATTTTTTGAAAACCATTATCTGCGAAACTATTAAAGCTAGAAGAAAAATAAAAGCATGCATTTGTAGGGAATTTAACGCTCTTTAATTTGTTTTATCAATTGTAATTCGAAAACTGAATAGTTTTCGAGATATTTAAGAAAAACTAAAAAAGGAAACCAGAAAACGCGGTTCTGATCGGTAACCATTGCGTATGGAAAACTCTCTCTGTAGCAAATTTAGAACGCCACCTATTTTATCTTCTCTCTCATTTAAAAGAAAGAATGCAGTTGTAACATTATTAGTTTTTTAAAATTAATTTTTGAAATGGGTCCAATAATTTATGACCACCCCGTATTTCTTGTAATAAAACGTACTGTGTTTTCTCTTTCTATTACAAACTGATTTGATTAACATTCGTTGTTCACAAACTTCTGAATTACAGTAACATCGCACCGAAGTTTCATTAAGCCAGTTCCTGGTGTTCGTATCGTCCAGGATTTACCCTGATGTTGCAGCATTTCCACTGTACGCTGGAATTCAAGATCATAGAGAGAAAGCCAAAAATAAATAAAGAAATAAATAAATAAAAATAATCCCAGAGTGAATCGAATATAACTAAAAACAAAAAACAAGTAATCCATTCTAGTCCACTTTTTCAAGGGCTAAGAACTATTCGAGATGGATTCAAAAAATATTTGGGAAACTTTCTGTAAGAAGCCTAGCATTAAGCTAAACAAAGCTTCTCATAGCCCGAATTCCCCCCAAAACAAAAGACCAATGAGAGATAGTACACAAAAGCAAATAATCATACGAAAAGGAATTACACAGACACAAGCATCGAATCGCTAATAAGAAGATCAAAAACATTAGCCATCAAGCTCTATTAATAGGCTTTCATAAATTAAAATAAAAAATCAAAGAACATACCCTATAATGAAAAATGCCAGATAATAATAATGCCACCACTAGCCCACGCTCACAAGAAGTACTTACACTACACACTAGTCCACTAGCGCCCACTGTACGCTGATTTTTAATGCGTCAGTTAACCCCTTCAGACCTGGTGTCCGGTATACCGGACATCAACTTTGAACTGCTCCTATTAATTCAATAATTGACGAAACTACATGCTGTTTTCTTTATTTGATTCTCGATTTTCTTATCAATATAATCATCGCAAGAATTTTTCGTTTCGGGAATGGAATCGGTTCATTTTTTTTAGTTTTTTTCAAAAAAAAGTTTGGAAAATCATCGTTCTTCCGAAAATGGAGCTCGGTGGTGAATTCTGTTTTTCAAGTAATTTCCTATTTTTAATCCGTTTTTCACCATTAAAAGGCTTCTATAATATTTTACTACCCTTTGACAATCATTTTAAAGTGAAATTTGTGTAATTTTCTGTCTTTTTTCAATTCCTACTATTAGTTCACACTCTCCCTATATCTTGTTCAAATTTTGCAATCGATTTTAAACTAACTTCCCGATGAGCTGGAGATTCGAAACTTTAAACATAGATCGGAACTAGATGACAATGCAATATTAATTCGCTTTCTTGTCTGTCATTTCATATTTTGCATGCGCAGGACGTTTTTCATTATATCTCGAAAACTATTAACATTACAGACTTGGTTCTTGGGTATGTCGATGGGCCATGGGATCATCGAAGCACCCCCATATTTCAGCCATATCTTTGCGCATGCGCAGTACATTTTTTATTATATCTCGAATCGCTTAAGTAGGAATTGACTCTTAATTTTTTTTTTATATTACTTGTTTATTTGAAATATCCAGTATTATCCGGATGCCGGACATGGGGTAACTTCTTAACTTCTTTAATTTTTCATCTACAGGTTTGAAATTTAATGTATGCTTTTAATCTTTGCAGTAGTATACAGTGCGCCAAAGGAAAAAAAATTAACTCCATTATTTCTTAGTTCCGAATGAAGGGGTTCACAGAGATTGGCGTCAAATTGTCGATTATTGATGTCCATGGAGCAATGGTGCAATGAGGGGTGAGCGAGGGAGGTAGAGATGCTTCAGGTGCTAGTTTTTTTGCGTTATTTCTAATTTTTAAAGTCAGAAGTCGACGACTGAGTAAGGTGAGGGAGGGCAAACAGTAATCACTCCATCCTTGGCTGCCATTTACATTCGTTACGCCACTGTCGTCTAAGTGCAGACGAAGAAGCTGTAGGCATAGCAGGAAAGCATTTTAGCACTTTAACCCTTTGAACGGCAAAAATATTTCAGCTGAATGCTTTGAAAACGGCCTCTCTGTAGCTAAATGGTGAGCGCAAATGTTTCGGAGCCGGTTTTCGGGTAATAAACAGAGAGCAACTTTCTACGCCGGAGCCGGTTTAAGAGTAATAATCGAAGAACGACTTTCTACGTTTCATCCGGTTTTAGAATAGTCATCAGAGAGCGACTTTCTACGTTTCAGCCGGTTGAAGGGTTAAAAAAAAGAAACTGATTAAAATTCCTATGTTTAATAAGGAAATTTTGTAATATTCAGATTCTTTGAATGTTTTGGAACTTATATCAAGCTATTAAGAGCAGCATATCAGCTTTGTTAGATATGATAAGCTGTGTAGAAGATATTGATTGGTAATTTCAAGATTCACGCCGCCTCTTTTAGATAATGATTGATTTTGCGAAAGGTAGTAATCAATGTATTTATAATTTTATTTTGTGTTTTCTTATTCAAAATGCCGTTACTCGTTGAGCTGAAATATACATATTTTTATGCGTGATTAAAAGTTTCTGACGAAAAAAACTAGATTATCGACGACGAATATATTAGATTTGCGAACTTCTAACGTTTACTGTACATCGCCGAAATAAGAGAGCTTACTTAGGAAAGAGTCTATCTGTTGAAAAATTGCTGTGATCAACTTAATTAAAACAACCGAATTATGCCCCGAGAGAAAATAGAGGAAGACTTAATTGGCGCTTTCTGAGGAAAGGAAACGGATGGGAAATGCCAAACGCAAAATTACAAAACGCCGATGCTCACCAAAAGCACTCCTCTATAAAAGCACAGGCAATAAATACTCGTTACACCAAACGAGTTACTTAGTTGTGCCGAGGAGCGCGATGCTTCGGAAAATTGGCTCCAGTTACGAGCAATAAAAACAAACTAGAGAAATACAGCGATATGCCAGTGAGAAAGTAAAAAAATAGTGTAAAACTGATCTGACTGAAATTCACATCTTTTAATGTATAGCCGTTATATATATTGTACTACATATCACTTATTCCTGCGATAATTACGTTATTTTTTTAAAAATATTTCTCTTAAGAAATTATTTACGGTTTTGTCCAAAGTGAGGTTTAGTTCGATTATATGTATTAAAATCCCATTTTCGAAGCAACGCAAGGGCTATTTCGTTCGTTCTTTCATTCATCATTCGTTCACTATGAGTGTCTGGTCTCTTAACTTCCATGCAACATTCATATGAGTAAGCCTGAGCCAAGATCACAGATTTAAGGTATCCGAACACGTTCGGAGCACTTTTTTTAAAAATTGTGAAATAGAAACACCAAAATATGTTTTTTAGATTCGAATTTAATAAAGATTAATATTAGAGTATGATTTTTGAGTATAAATTATTATAAATTTACAAAAATCTTGAATTTCTGCTGCTTTTTAGAGGAAATTCCCAAACATTTCAAACATGCTAGAGGTCAAACTTTTGTAATAATTCAAATAAAACTATTACTAAAATAAACTACATACTATGGACTAGCGGTTGTACTAGAATCTTAACATTCTTTGGATAAATACAAATTTTAGAGCTAATCGAACAATCATTATAAGATTTCCAGCAAATTTTTTATGTCATTTTTCAAATAAAAGGCCATAATTAAAAAATATTGTTACAATATACATTATTCTAGTACATTCACTAGAGACACATTTGAAGAAAGTGTTCACAAAATTTCAGAACAATCGAATGATAATATCTTGAGTTATCATGTTTGAAGTGTGAAAATTATGCATAAAATCTAGTTTTGAGAAAAATCAAATTTTAGTTTTGCCACGCGCTTAAATTAAGTGTCTAAACTTTAAAAAAAATTCCTAAAAATATATTAACATCATATTAACTCGAAAAAATGCAGTTTAAAAGAATTTTTGATAGGTTTCTGTTCCTTTAAATGACAACTTCCGATTAATTAAACGCCCACTTCCGGTTTTCGGTTTGTTATAAAACAATTAATATCTCATAATCTAATTAACGTACCGACAAAAGTAAATATGTTTTAGAAAGGTAAATGAATGAACTATCCAAAACATCAAAAATTAAAAAATGGGAATTTTGACCGAAAATCGACTTTTCAATGTGTTTTTTTACCTTAAAGAACAATCGGCAAATCGGTCAATTTTCAGTGGAATCGGGTCTTAAACCTGCGATCTTCCATTGCTAAAACCAAGACTCTTAAGAAGTTGTATCATTTTTCTCCGAGCAAGGCAGATTTACGTTAATGTAATTGGGATGCATGCGGAAATGTTTCTATTCAAAAAGCCAATCATTAAATAATTTTGAAAACTCTGTTAGATATTTAACTGCAAATCTTAAAGAGATTTTCAAGATATTACTAAGAGAACCTGATACTTAACGACTAAAATTTCTAAACGCAATATCACCTCTTTCTGTGGGATCCTATGGCATTTAAAACTTTATGTAGAACCTGTAAATAGATTGAACATCAAATTTTATCTTCCTATGTGAAAGATCTTAATGGTGGTTGGAGACAAAGAAATTTTTCCTCGATGGTACTTGATTCAAGATTTTTTTCATCCAAAGTACCAATTACCGGTATGACTGCAGAGAAGAACAAGTTTGGTTTTTCTAAATAACTGACGTTTGGACTACATGGATGGAAAGAGTAATTTCCTACGCGGATTATCGACACTCAAAAAAAAAAAGAAAACATAACAACAACAAAAAGAAAGTTATGTAGCATCAGATTAGAGCTTTGTAAGTTAGAATCTAGACTTGCTAGTTAAAAATTGAAAGCTATAAGTTTAATTTTAAACTGAAAGTTGCGCATTTGAAAACAGCAAAGAATATTTTCTGTTAAAACCTCTTTAAGGAATCTGGGTAGCTTTTAAAAATAATTTTAAGTTCTAAAAAACTACACTATGAAAAAAGAGAAATTCCTCACCTATAAAACGAATTTCAAACTGGGAAAACAAATAAGACTTATACAGAAAAGCCGTATAAAAGGTTTCCTCAACTTTTCCAAAAATCTATCTTCAATCTAAATTAGACCAATATGTAAAACTTCACCAATTCGATGATGAAAAACTGTTAATTTAAACAGAATGCAAAAGATACAGTCGGACCTCTATTTAACGAAGTCGCTAAATCCCGAAAAAAAGTTCGTTATATGGAAAATTCGTTAAATAGAGATCCACCTTTTAAAATACTTTAAACTACACAAAACAGATTTTAAATTCATAAACACTAAATATTATTAAAAAAGTAATTAATCACACCTTTATTTTGTAAATTAATATCTATTTGTTTTATATATTTTATCCATCGAAAAGAAATCTGCAAGGAAAACAAGAATAAAACAAAACATTGTCCGGGAATACACTGTATTTTCAATTTTAAATAATAATTTTATATTAAATTAATGAATTTTAGCATTTCATCATACGAAGGTTTGTTGATTTCGGCATCACGATCATTTTCATTTTCATCAACTTCGTCTTCATCGCAATTCATTGCTGTATTGTTTTTATTTTTCACACTGTTCACTTCAAATCTGCCTCATCCACATCTTCATAGACACATGCTTTTAAACGTTTTGAACAAGAATTCGATGAATCATAATTTTGTATCTTATCACGAATTTTATTATGGTTGATAAGCTGTTTGGAGGAATACCAAATTTTAAAGCAATATCCTTTTTTCTCAAGCCTTTATCCACCTCATGAGGAATTTTTTTTTTCTTTGATGCTCAAGCACTTTCGCTTTGACATTTTCCAGCTTCAAGGTCTTTGATCACCGTAAAATGTGTTAAAAGAAAGAATAAGTTTGAAATGTTTAGAAATATTTTGAGAAATAGAAGAAAAAAATATATTGGATCACAAGAAAAAGTTCGTTACATAGAGAATGCACTTCGCTATTTGGAGGTTATTTTACGAAGAAATTCGCAAAATAGAGGTTCGTTAAATAGAGGTCCGACTGTATTTTCAATGAGATCTTTAATGTGTGTGTGGGATTTGGGCTCTGATTTCTAAAATAATCTACTACTTAACATTTGCTTTACGGGCTATACAGATACCTTACCTGCCGGGCTTTTTTACCTGCTTATAGTCTGTATGTATACTACAAGGCGTGTCCGGAAAGTAAGTACCGTCTCGTTCTACCGCCACCGCAGCGATAGTGTCGGAGTTCCGCGCATGCGCATACGTGTCTCTGCTTCATTGTTTGTCCACTGACGCCATTGCAGCTGGATTGTGTTGTGTTTGCATGTGTTAGTGAGCGTTCAAAATGTTTAAGACGATTGCCGATCCCGCCGACTGTGAAGTGCGTTCTGTAATACGGTTCCTGAACGCAAAGAAAGTTAAGCCAGCTGAAATTCATCGTCAACTTGTAGAGATTTATAGTGAAAATGTAATGACTGATGGAATGGTTAGAAAGTGGGCTCGACAATTTAATGATGGACGCACCAATGTTCATGACGAAGCACGGAGTGGGCGACCTTCTGTTGTCAATGATGGTTTGGTTGCAAAAGTGAATGAGAAAATTCGCGAAAACAGACGGTTCACAATAAGAATGCTTTTTGATGAATTTCCACAAATTTCAAAGACTATTTTGCATGAGATTGTCACAAATAGCTTAAATTATCGCAAATTGTGTTCCCGTTGAGTTCCGAAAATGCTTACGGATGTCCACGAAACGAAGGGACTTGGCAGTGCTTTGAAATTTCGTACCCGATGCAGTGAAGAGGGCAATGAATTCCTAAACAAAATTGTGACCGGTGATGAAACTTGGGTTTGTTCTTGAACTTGAAGCGTGATTTTAGAGGTAGGCGCTTTGACAGCGATGACGACGCAAAAAACTGTGTTCAGCAGTGGCTGTCTTCACTGGCGGCATCTTTCTTTGAAGAGGGTATAGACAAGTTGGTTTCTCGCTATGACAAATGTCTGAACAATGGTAGTAACTATGTAGAAAAATAGTTTACGAAATGCTCTTTCATGTAAAAATAAATTTTATTTTAAAAAAAAACATTTTTTATGCGAGTTTTTCCCAAAACGGTACTTACTTTCCGGACACGCCTCGTACATAACAATTATAAGTTCATGTTGTCAGAGGACTTATTTGTTTTGCCTATAATACTGTAGATAATTTTACTCTCCATTCACATTCTATCGCTCCCTGTCTGATAGTCAGATCGTGAAAGAGAAGAACAGATAACCCCAAAGGCGGTCGGAAGGGGTCACATATCTTATCTTTCAACGACTTAAAAAGGAGAGAAAGCATAAACTGCTTCTTTTCAAAAATTTGCTTTTTAAAAGTTACCTTTAAAGTCTTTATACTCTCGTAATCTACAGGTTGTGTGAAGTCGCCAGGAGAATATAAATGTGGTTTCTTTAGCCGAAATATTACGACTTGCTTCAGGGGTGGCGCCAGAGGGGGGACCGGGGGCCAGCTGTGGCCCCCATCGGGGAAACATTTTGTATTCCGTCGGGGAAAATATTTGTACTTGGTATTGAGCAGTAGTTGATAATTAATAATCTGGCGAAAATATGTGACCAGTTTCATTACACTGTTCTCCCCATACAGCAGGTCGTGCCCCCTGTCGGGAAAATCGCCCCTCCCCGTCGGGCAAACTCTAGCGCCATTCCTGCTTTGCTCGGGAAACGCATTATACTTCATACTGAGTCGCATTCAAAGAGTCAAAGAATCGTAAAAGCTAAACTTGGTGCAAGATGAAAATTGTGGATTGCAGTGAGGAATAAATTTAATAAAAACAATTTTTAAAAAGACTCTTTTATTAATATGCTAAAAAGTAAATACTTTGTTTTAATTATTTGCTAATTTTCAGTCTTTAATTTATGATTCTTTATTATAAATAATACGGAATCTTGAAATCACCCTTGTACAAATTTGTTAACAGCCGGCTCACCACTCACGAGGGATCAAAATTTAGATGAATCAATTGATTAACTGGTAATTAAGTTCTGAAAATATTAAAATAGTGCATTGTCATCGAGAATATACAAGTGTTCAAAATTTCAGAACTTGAGCGCTCCAGGAAGTGAGTGAAATATCGATTACAAAAATCCATCTTTACAAACATGAAACAAGTAAAATTAATTAAATAAAATCGTGTTAAAAACGATTGTAGCATTGTTTGGGAACTTTTCAGGAAGGTTCTAAAGATGTGGAAGAAAAAATCCATTTTCTCACTTCTAAGATTTAAAATTTAAGTTTCTGTTGGAATCTTACCTTGGGAAGAAATCGCCAAATGCAGCCACATAGGCAACATTTTTGGTCGCCAAATCTTGTAATCCTTCCCCATTCCTGAGTAACAGTAAGAGCCCCATCTTTGAAAAATATGTTTTCCAGCATGCAGCCTCATAGGCAAAAGATTTGGTCGCCAAATCCTGTAATCCTTCCCCATTGCTGAGTAACAGTA
>BGPR01014660.1:0-38038 GCA_013235015.1 Araneus ventricosus
TACTGTTACTCAGCAATGGGGAAGGATTACAGGATTTGGCGACCAAATCTTTTGCCTATGAGGCTGCATGCTGGAAAACATATTTTTCAAAGATGGGGCTCTTACTGTTACTCAGGAATGGGGAAGGATTACAAGATTTGGCGACCAAAAATGTTGCCTATGTGGCTGCATTTGGCGATTTCTTCCCAAGGTAAGATTCCAACAGAAACTTAAATTTTAAATCTTAGAAGTGAGAAAATGGATTTTTTCTTCCACATCTTTAGAACCTTCCTGAAAAGTTCCCAAACAATGCTACAATCGTTTTTAACACGATTTTATTTAATTAATTTTACTTGTTTCATGTTTGTAAAGATGGATTTTTGTAATCGATATTTCACTCACTTCCTGGAGCGCTCAAGTTCTGAAATTTTGAACACTTGTATATTCTCGATGACAATGCACTATTTTAATATTTTCAGAACTTAATTACCAGTTAATCAATTGATTCATCTAAATTTTGATCCCTCGTGAGTGGTGAGCCGGCTGTTAACAAATTTGTACAAGGGTGATTTCAAGATTCCGTATTATTTATAATAAAGAATCATAAATTAAAGACTGAAAATTAGCAAATAATTAAAACAAAGTATTTACTTTTTAGCATATTAATAAAAGAGTCTTTTTAAAAATTGTTTTTATTAAATTTATTCCTCACTGCAATCCACAATTTTCATCTTGCACCAAGTTTAGCTTTTACGATTCTTTGACTCTTTGAATGCGACTCAGTATGAAGTATAATGCGTTTCCCGAGCAAAGCAGGAATGGCGCTAGAGTTTGCCCGACGGGGAGGGGCGATTTTCCCGACAGGGGGCACGACCTGCTGTATGGGGAGAACAGTGTAATGAAACTGGTCACATATTTTCGCCAGATTATTAATTATCAACTACTGCTCAATACCAAGTACAAATATTTTCCCCGACGGAATACAAAATGTTTCCCCGATGGGGGCCACAGCTGGCCCCCGGTCCCCCCTCTGGCGCCACCCCTGAAGCAAGTCGTAATATTTCGGCTAAAGAAACCACATTTATATTCTCCTGGCGACTTCACACAACCTGTAGATTACGAGAGTATAAAGACTTTAAAGGTAACTTTTAAAAAGCAAATTTTTGAAAAGAAGCAGTTTATGCTTTCTCTCCTTTTTAAGTCGTTGAAAGATAAGATATGTGACCCCTTCCGACCGCCTTTGGGGTTATCTGTTCTTCTCTTTCACGATCTGACTATCAGACAGGGAGCGATAGAATGTGAATGGAGAGTAAAATTATCTACAGTATTATAGGCAAAACAAATAAGTCCTCTGACAACATGAACTTATAATTGTTATGTACGAGGCGTGTCCGGAAAGTAAGTACCGTTTTGGGAAAAACTCGCATAAAAAATGTTTTTTTTTAAAATAAAATTTATTTTTACATGAAAGAGCATTTCGTAAACTATTTTTCTACATAGTTACTACCATTGTTCAGACATTTGTCATAGCGAGAAACCAACTTGTCTATACCCTCTTCAAAGAAAGATGCCGCCAGTGAAGACAGCCACTGCTGAACACAGTTTTTTGCGTCGTCATCGCTGTCAAAGCGCCTACCTCTAAAATCACGCTTCAAGTTCAAGAACAAACCCAAGTTTCATCACCGGTCACAATTTTGTTTAGGAATTCATTGCCCTCTTCACTGCATCGGGTACGAAATTTCAAAGCACTGCCAAGTCCCTTCGTTTCGTGGACATCCGTAAGCATTTTCGGAACTCAACGGGAACACAATTTGCGATAATTTAAGCTATTTGTGACAATCTCATGCAAAATAGTCTTTGAAATTTGTGGAAATTCATCAAAAAGCATTCTTATTGTGAACCGTCTGTTTTCGCGAATTTTCTCATTCACTTTTGCAACCAAACCATCATTGACAACAGAAGGTCGCCCACTCCGTGCTTCGTCATGAACATTGGTGCGTCCATCATTAAATTGTCGAGCCCACTTTCTAACCATTCCATCAGTCATTACATTTTCACTATAAATCTCTACAAGTTGACGATGAATTTCAGCTGGCTTAACTTTCTTTGCGTTCAGGAACCGTATTACAGAACGCACTTCACAGTCGGCGGGATCGGCAATCGTCTTAAACATTTTGAACGCTCACTAACACATGCAAACACAACACAATCCAGCTGCAATGGCGTCAGTGGACAAACAATGAAGCAGAGACACGTATGCGCATGCGCGGAACTCCGACACTATCGCTGCGGTGGCGGTAGAACGAGACGGTACTTACTTTCCGGACACGCCTTGTAGTATACATACAGACTATAAGCAGGTAAAAAAGCCCGGCAGGTAAGGTATCTGTATAGCCCGTAAAGCAAATGTTAAGTAGTAGATTATTTTAGAAATCAGAGCCCAAATCCCACACACACATTAAAGATCTCATTGAAAATACAGTCGGACCTCTATTTAACGAACCTCTATTTTGCGAATTTCTTCGTAAAATAACCTCCAAATAGCGAAGTGCATTCTCTATGTAACGAACTTTTTCTTGTGATCCAATATATTTTTTTCTTCTATTTCTCAAAATATTTCTAAACATTTCAAACTTATTCTTTCTTTTAACACATTTTACGGTGATCAAAGACCTTGAAGCTGGAAAATGTCAAAGCGAAAGTGCTTGAGCATCAAAGAAAAAAAAAATTCCTCATGAGGTGGATAAAGGCTTGAGAAAAAAGGATATTGCTTTAAAATTTGGTATTCCTCCAAACAGCTTATCAACCATAATAAAATTCGTGATAAGATACAAAATTATGATTCATCGAATTCTTGTTCAAAACGTTTAAAAGCATGTGTCTATGAAGATGTGGATGAGGCAGATTTGAAGTGAACAGTGTGAAAAATAAAAACAATACAGCAATGAATTGCGATGAAGACGAAGTTGATGAAAATGAAAATGATCGTGATGCCGAAATCAACAAACCTTCGTATGATGAAATGCTAAAATTCATTAATTTAATATAAAATTATTATTTAAAATTGAAAATACAGTGTATTCCCGGACAATGTTTTGTTTTATTCTTGTTTTCCTTGCAGATTTCTTTTCGATGGATAAAATATATAAAACAAATAGATATTAATTTACAAAATAAAGGTGTGATTAATTACTTTTTTAATAATATTTAGTGTTTATGAATTTAAAATCTGTTTTGTGTAGTTTAAAGTATTTTAAAAGGTGGATCTCTATTTAACGAATTTTCCATATAACGAACTTTTTTTCGGGATTTAGCGACTTCGTTAAATAGAGGTCCGACTGTATCTTTTGCATTCTGTTTAAATTAACAGTTTTTCATCATCGAATTGGTGAAGTTTTACATATTGGTCTAATTTAGATTGAAGATAGATTTTTGGAAAAGTTGAGGAAACCTTTTATACGGCTTTTCTGTATAAGTCTTATTTGTTTTCCCAGTTTGAAATTCGTTTTATAGGTGAGGAATTTCTCTTTTTTCATAGTGTAGTTTTTTAGAACTTAAAATTATTTTTAAAAGCTACCCAGATTCCTTAAAGAGGTTTTAACAGAAAATATTCTTTGCTGTTTTCAAATGCGCAACTTTCAGTTTAAAATTAAACTTATAGCTTTCAATTTTTAACTAGCAAGTCTAGATTCTAACTTACAAAGCTCTAATCTGATGCTACATAACTTTCTTTTTGTTGTTGTTATGTTTTCTTTTTTTTTTTGAGTGTCGATAATCCGCGTAGGAAATTACTCTTTCCATCCATGTAGTCCAAACGTCAGTTATTTAGAAAAACCAAACTTGTTCTTCTCTGCAGTCATACCGGTAATTGGTACTTTGGATGAAAAAAATCTTGAATCAAGTACCATCGAGGAAAAATTTCTTTGTCTCCAACCACCATTAAGATCTTTCACATAGGAAGATAAAATTTGATGTTCAATCTATTTACAGGTTCTACATAAAGTTTTAAATGCCATAGGATCCCACAGAAAGAGGTGATATTGCGTTTAGAAATTTTAGTCGTTAAGTATCAGGTTCTCTTAGTAATATCTTGAAAATCTCTTTAAGATTTGCAGTTAAATATCTAACAGAGTTTTCAAAATTATTTAATGATTGGCTTTTTGAATAGAAACATTTCCGCATGCATCCCAATTACATTAACGTAAATCTGCCTTGCTCGGAGAAAAATGATACAACTTCTTAAGAGTCTTGGTTTTAGCAATGGAAGATCGCAGGTTTAAGACCCGATTCCACTGAAAATTGACCGATTTGCCGATTGTTCTTTAAGGTAAAAAAACACATTGAAAAGTCGATTTTCGGTCAAAATTCCCATTTTTTAATTTTTGATGTTTTGGATAGTTCATTCATTTACCTTTCTAAAACATATTTACTTTTGTCGGTACGTTAATTAGATTATGAGATATTAATTGTTTTATAACAAACCGAAAACCGGAAGTGGGCGTTTAATTAATCGGAAGTTGTCATTTAAAGGAACAGAAACCTATCAAAAATTCTTTTAAACTGCATTTTTTCGAGTTAATATGATGTTAATATATTTTTAGGAATTTTTTTTAAAGTTTAGACACTTAATTTAAGCGCGTGGCAAAACTAAAATTTGATTTTTCTCAAAACTAGATTTTATGCATAATTTTCACACTTCAAACATGATAACTCAAGATATTATCATTCGATTGTTCTGAAATTTTGTGAACACTTTCTTCAAATGTGTCTCTAGTGAATGTACTAGAATAATGTATATTGTAACAATATTTTTTAATTATGGCCTTTTATTTGAAAAATGACATAAAAAATTTGCTGGAAATCTTATAATGATTGTTCGATTAGCTCTAAAATTTGTATTTATCCAAAGAATGTTAAGATTCTAGTACAACCGCTAGTCCATAGTATGTAGTTTATTTTAGTAATAGTTTTATTTGAATTATTACAAAAGTTTGACCTCTAGCATGTTTGAAATGTTTGGGAATTTCCTCTAAAAAGCAGCAGAAATTCAAGATTTTTGTAAATTTATAATAATTTATACTCAAAAATCATACTCTAATATTAATCTTTATTAAATTCGAATCTAAAAAACATATTTTGGTGTTTCTATTTCACAATTTTTAAAAAAAGTGCTCCGAACGTGTTCGGATACCTTAAATCTGTGATCTTGGCTCAGGCTTACTCATATGAATGTTGCATGGAAGTTAAGAGACCAGACACTCATAGTGAACGAATGATGAATGAAAGAACGAACGAAATAGCCCTTGCGTTGCTTCGAAAATGGGATTTTAATACATATAATCGAACTAAACCTCACTTTGGACAAAACCGTAAATAATTTCTTAAGAGAAATATTTTTAAAAAAATAACGTAATTATCGCAGGAATAAGTGATATGTAGTACAATATATATAACGGCTATACATTAAAAGATGTGAATTTCAGTCAGATCAGTTTTACACTATTTTTTTACTTTCTCACTGGCATATCGCTGTATTTCTCTAGTTTGTTTTTATTGCTCGTAACTGGAGCCAATTTTCCGAAGCATCGCGCTCCTCGGCACAACTAAGTAACTCGTTTGGTGTAACGAGTATTTATTGCCTGTGCTTTTATAGAGGAGTGCTTTTGGTGAGCATCGGCGTTTTGTAATTTTGCGTTTGGCATTTCCCATCCGTTTCCTTTCCTCAGAAAGCGCCAATTAAGTCTTCCTCTATTTTCTCTCGGGGCATAATTCGGTTGTTTTAATTAAGTTGATCACAGCAATTTTTCAACAGATAGACTCTTTCCTAAGTAAGCTCTCTTATTTCGGCGATGTACAGTAAACGTTAGAAGTTCGCAAATCTAATATATTCGTCGTCGATAATCTAGTTTTTTTCGTCAGAAACTTTTAATCACGCATAAAAATATGTATATTTCAGCTCAACGAGTAACGGCATTTTGAATAAGAAAACACAAAATAAAATTATAAATACATTGATTACTACCTTTCGCAAAATCAATCATTATCTAAAAGAGGCGGCGTGAATCTTGAAATTACCAATCAATATCTTCTACACAGCTTATCATATCTAACAAAGCTGATATGCTGCTCTTAATAGCTTGATATAAGTTCCAAAACATTCAAAGAATCTGAATATTACAAAATTTCCTTATTAAACATAGGAATTTTAATCAGTTTCTTTTTTTTAACCCTTCAACCGGCTGAAACGTAGAAAGTCGCTCTCTGATGACTATTCTAAAACCGGATGAAACGTAGAAAGTCGTTCTTCGATTATTACTCTTAAACCGGCTCCGGCGTAGAAAGTTGCTCTCTGTTTATTACCCGAAAACCGGCTCCGAAACATTTGCGCTCACCATTTAGCTACAGAGAGGCCGTTTTCAAAGCATTCAGCTGAAATATTTTTGCCGTTCAAAGGGTTAAAGTGCTAAAATGCTTTCCTGCTATGCCTACAGCTTCTTCGTCTGCACTTAGACGACAGTGGCGTAACGAATGTAAATGGCAGCCAAGGATGGAGTGATTACTGTTTGCCCTCCCTCACCTTACTCAGTCGTCGACTTCTGACTTTAAAAATTAGAAATAACGCAAAAAAACTAGCACCTGAAGCATCTCTACCTCCCTCGCTCACCCCTCATTGCACCATTGCTCCATGGACATCAATAATCGACAATTTGACGCCAATCTCTGTGAACCCCTTCATTCGGAACTAAGAAATAATGGAGTTAATTTTTTTTCCTTTGGCGCACTGTATACTACTGCAAAGATTAAAAGCATACATTAAATTTCAAACCTGTAGATGAAAAATTAAAGAAGTTAAGAAGTTACCCCATGTCCGGCATCCGGATAATACTGGATATTTCAAATAAACAAGTAATATAAAAAAAAAATTAAGAGTCAATTCCTACTTAAGCGATTCGAGATATAATAAAAAATGTACTGCGCATGCGCAAAGATATGGCTGAAATATGGGGGTGCTTCGATGATCCCATGGCCCATCGACATACCCAAGAACCAAGTCTGTAATGTTAATAGTTTTCGAGATATAATGAAAAACGTCCTGCGCATGCAAAATATGAAATGACAGACAAGAAAGCGAATTAATATTGCATTGTCATCTAGTTCCGATCTATGTTTAAAGTTTCGAATCTCCAGCTCATCGGGAAGTTAGTTTAAAATCGATTGCAAAATTTGAACAAGATATAGGGAGAGTGTGAACTAATAGTAGGAATTGAAAAAAGACAGAAAATTACACAAATTTCACTTTAAAATGATTGTCAAAGGGTAGTAAAATATTATAGAAGCCTTTTAATGGTGAAAAACGGATTAAAAATAGGAAATTACTTGAAAAACAGAATTCACCACCGAGCTCCATTTTCGGAAGAACGATGATTTTCCAAACTTTTTTTTGAAAAAAACTAAAAAAAATGAACCGATTCCATTCCCGAAACGAAAAATTCTTGCGATGATTATATTGATAAGAAAATCGAGAATCAAATAAAGAAAACAGCATGTAGTTTCGTCAATTATTGAATTAATAGGAGCAGTTCAAAGTTGATGTCCGGTATACCGGACACCAGGTCTGAAGGGGTTAACTGACGCATTAAAAATCAGCGTACAGTGGGCGCTAGTGGACTAGTGTGTAGTGTAAGTACTTCTTGTGAGCGTGGGCTAGTGGTGGCATTATTATTATCTGGCATTTTTCATTATAGGGTATGTTCTTTGATTTTTTATTTTAATTTATGAAAGCCTATTAATAGAGCTTGATGGCTAATGTTTTTGATCTTCTTATTAGCGATTCGATGCTTGTGTCTGTGTAATTCCTTTTCGTATGATTATTTGCTTTTGTGTACTATCTCTCATTGGTCTTTTGTTTTGGGGGGAATTCGGGCTATGAGAAGCTTTGTTTAGCTTAATGCTAGGCTTCTTACAGAAAGTTTCCCAAATATTTTTTGAATCCATCTCGAATAGTTCTTAGCCCTTGAAAAAGTGGACTAGAATGGATTACTTGTTTTTTGTTTTTAGTTATATTCGATTCACTCTGGGATTATTTTTATTTATTTATTTCTTTATTTATTTTTGGCTTTCTCTCTATGATCTTGAATTCCAGCGTACAGTGGAAATGCTGCAACATCAGGGTAAATCCTGGACGATACGAACACCAGGAACTGGCTTAATGAAACTTCGGTGCGATGTTACTGTAATTCAGAAGTTTGTGAACAACGAATGTTAATCAAATCAGTTTGTAATAGAAAGAGAAAACACAGTACGTTTTATTACAAGAAATACGGGGTGGTCATAAATTATTGGACCCATTTCAAAAATTAATTTTAAAAAACTAATAATGTTACAACTGCATTCTTTCTTTTAAATGAGAGAGAAGATAAAATAGGTGGCGTTCTAAATTTGCTACAGAGAGAGTTTTCCATACGCAATGGTTACCGATCAGAACCGCGTTTTCTGGTTTCCTTTTTTAGTTTTTCTTAAATATCTCGAAAACTATTCAGTTTTCGAATTACAATTGATAAAACAAATTAAAGAGCGTTAAATTCCCTACAAATGCATGCTTTTATTTTTCTTCTAGCTTTAATAGTTTCGCAGATAATGGTTTTCAAAAAATGGGAGATGTCTAGTAATTTACAACCAACTAGATCGCTGTAACCTATCTGAAAAAAAAACTTTTTTTTAAATGCGCTATCATTTTAAAAAACGTAATTGTAACATTATTAGGTGTTTTTTATTAATTTTTGAAATAGGTCCAATAATTTATGACACCCTGTATGTTCAAGTCTTCAATTAAAATGAAAATGTTTGCTATATACTAGTATTCGTTCTGAATAAATAAATGCATCATAATCCATGATAGAATTTACAAGTTTAAAATAGCAAGCAAAATTTTATACATATTTTATACACACGTGTGGTAGGTTTAAAATTTCTTTATGATGTCAAATTTCTGCTCAAATTGAAGCCATTCAAATCATCAAATTGAAATTATTCCCACCAACCATAATCTACTGACTAACACTAAAAGAAAATTATTAAAAATTATTGCTGTGCATTAAAATCACAAATTAACGCTTGGCCAAAGGCAGGAATTGCATTTTATTTTTAAACAAACTACACTTTTTCCAAAGCCTCTGCTAGCTTGAAGACGTTAAAATTCTCCATTGGTTCCACAAACATTTTTGTAAAAACCACCGATCTTCCATTCCAAATAACATCATGTTGACACATGGTTATAAACAATTTAAATTTGTATACATTTTTTAAAAAATGCCTGGTTTCAAATTTTTGGGAAGGAGAAAGAAGTCTCATGTCACTTAAAATCAATATCAGATATCCTTCTCAGAAATTAAAATTTATTTTTAAAACTTAAGATCTCAGAATTCGAAAATTCGAAGAAAAAATTTAAAGCGTAAGGATAAGAATGATAAAATAAATAACCACTTTCTTTAAAGCATTTTTTCCAATATTTTAACTTCATCAACCCAAATACCAATAAAGCAGTTTCATGGCAGATACTTCTTCAAAATCATACCTTTTTTTCAATAAGGAAAAAAAGTAAAGGTTGCCTTAGCATTTATTTATTCCCTAAAAAAATCCCTGCAATTCAGCAATTTTCGGTGAAATATCTAATAGCGGGCGAAACGCAATACCTTTCTCTTTTTGCGTTTAATTTATGCCGGAAATTCTGGAAGAGAGATTACCTCTTACTTGTAAAAATAATCTGATCTTTTCCGTAATTAGGGCGTCTAATGTACTGACACGACAGTATCCATGGCAACCAGTCATTACAATGTAAGTGGACGATACTGAGCCCGCCGGCCGGATTACAGATTCTCGGGATGCTGCAATTATTCTTGAGGCGGGGGATTAATGCCTCCCCTTTTTCTTTTGATAAAAACCGCCTCTCAAAATAACCGGGAGAGTTCCTCTTACTTAGCTGCAAAAAAACGTACAGTCTATCGGCACTCGTACGCTTCCCAGATAGCACGTAAGTTTGCAGCAAGTTTGATTTTGACTTGATATTACCTTGTCATAGCAAATTTGACGCGTCAAACTTGAAACGAACTTGTGGCCAGTTCGCCGTGACAACTATCGCCATTCTCGCTTGCAACGCCCTTGCAATGCAAGCTTGCTGTAAGTTTGCAAAACAAGCTTCCTGAAAAGATAGCACAATAAAGAGATAATTATCTTTGTATCTGTTTTAAAAAAAACATCCGATTTTTAATAGCATCTCCTAGACCGTCCTTCTTTTCATTTATTCAATAAATCAATGATAATTTGTGAAAAAACTAACTTTTTTATAAGAAAAATTTTGAAACATTTTCCATCTTTTTACTAAATATAGAACTCGCACTTTAAAGAAAACTATCTCGCCTTTTTCTTAATGTTGAAATTTTAACGTTTATAAACAAAAATAAACCTAAAAATCAGTCAAAGTTTGTTGAAATAAATAATAACCCACATTTTGCCCCATTTTAAAAGTGCTTACTTTTGAACTCTAATTTCATAATTCATTCTACTAGCAAAACGTAATTAATTATTAGCGAAAATCGCTCTCTCTTTGACTTCAAATCATATTCTCAACTCAAAAAATTAATGAAATCAAGAAAACAGTTTAAAATAAATCGTATACGAATCGAACTATGCATTAGCGAAATCTATCTTCTCCTCTCAGAGTGTTTCTGGCCGAATTGTTAGAGCGCCCGCTTCCCAAGCGCTAGGTCGGGAGTTCTAATCCGAGGCTGTGTTCGTTCTTTTCTTGCTATGTTTGCAATGAGTTTGTCATGACAAACTTGCACTCGTGTGTCAAAATTGCTGCAGATTTGCAGTGCAAGCTTGCTGCAAGTTTGATGCAAACTAAAATTGCTATCTGGGTTAGTAAACGCAAAATTGAAAACAGCTGAAAATTGGCGAATTAAATCGATGGAAAGAAATCGTGAGTCTCGTTTTGAACAGCGCACGACAAGGTGTTCCCGAAAGGCAAAGGTAGGTAGATTCCTTCTGTCCAGATATACAAGGGGCGTTCACAAAGTAAGTTTCGTCATGCTTTTTCACAAGGAAGCTTTATTACAAACAGAAACATACAATGGCATAACGAAATAAAAACTTTTTGGCTATTTTTCCACATATTCGCCACAGACATTGATACATTTATCGTATCGTGAAATCAATTTCGAGAAACCATCCGCGGAAAAATCGGTCCCCAGAGATTGAAGGAAGTTCCTCACAACCTTAACGCCAATTTGATGGGCATGTTCGGAAGTGACGTCCCGGTAGTGCTGAATCAATGCATTAAAAAGGTGAAAGTCTAATGGTATGGCTATAGGCCCTGTGATCTAATCTTGTTGTGTAATATTTTGTTTGAATTAGAGCACAGTGAATTGCATGGTGAACTTGGGAATTCTCTGGAATAGAAATTTCCAGAATGGCGGCGAATAACGTCGCTAGGTAGAGCCGGCGCCACCCTTGAACTCTAGATAGATCTAGAAGAATCAAGACACCACCCTCTAATCCTCGCGAGTGAAGCGACGTATCCCCTGAACTCTAGGAGGGTCGAGAACAATACAGAGACACCGCCCCTTGCTGCGCACCGCCCCTTGCCGCGCCTGCCCATTCAGCAAGGCAAAGGACGGAGATTGGACCCCGATATATATAAAGGGGTGGAGATAAGAAAAGTTGGAGCTGAGATATAAGGTAACAAGAAACGAAGTGGATGATTTTGGTAGAAACCTTTAAGTGGCCGATTTCTCCGAATGGTTTCATTATCCAAGTGATGGTGGTTGCCTGGTAAATTAAAAATTATTTTATTGAGACCATATATGGCGAGTGAAGAAGGCAATTAAGTGACTTGGTTCTATTAGTACCTTTGATTGGTAACTACAAGCGCACATATTTTAATGAATACTGCTGGACTGGAGATTGCGTAACGCCGCCTGGTGAGTTTGAAATACATTTGATTATGTCGAATCTCAAGAGACAATTACAGACTGTTGATTAGAGACTGTTTTAATTATTTTTAGGTGATCCTACTCTTCCTGGGCTAATTTTATTTAATGCTAAATTTATAATTAAATATCTTTACTGTAAATAAAGTTTAATGTTATATTTTTCAAATTAATATTGTCTTTCATTGTGTCGCATTCTAAGTGTTAAATCTATTACATTAATAAAAATAATTATTAGACAAAGGTCGAACTTGGGATTTCTAATTAGGTTAATTGCATAATAAACCTATTTGAATTAGCTTTACTAAATGCAATTAACCTATTATTATTAATTATTTAAATCTAATCATAACAGTCTCTCCCATCAAAGGAGACGAGTGTGTTCTTTTCTGTCCCTTGCAGTGTGGGGTCTGGCATTATCGTCCAAGAACAAAACCCCTCATCTCAAGAGCAGACTTTCCCCTTTTTCCTACATTGAAGGCAGCACTATCGGGACGCCACTTCCGAAGATGCTCATCAAACTGGCGTTAAGGCCGTGAAGGATTTCCTTCAATCGCTGGAGACCGATTTTTACAAGGATGACTTCTTGAAATTGATTTCACGGTACGACAAATGTATGGAGATGAAATATTCTTTTCTCTCTACGAGGGTCGTTCCAAAAGTAAGCTTTGTCATGCCTTTTCACAAGGGAGATTTATTACAAACCGAAACATAAAATGACATAACGAAATAAAACTTTTGAAACATAAATTGAAGAATAGAAATTTTTCCACATATTCGCCACCAACATTGATACATTTGTCGTACCGTGAAATCAATTTCAAGAAACCATCCTTTAAAAAGTCGATTCCCAGCGATTGAAAGAAGTTCTTGACAGCCTTAACGCCAGTTTGATGAGCATGTTCGGCATTGACGTCCCGATAGTGCTGCCTTCAATGCAGTAAAAAGGGGAAAATCTGCTCTTGAGATGAGGAGTTCTGTTGTTGGACGATAATGCCAGATCTCACACAGCAAGGGACAGAAAAGAACACATTCGTCTCCTGGTATGGGAGAGATTGGATCACCCGGCCTACATCCCCGTTAGACTTTCACCTTTTCCCTGCATTAAAGTCAGCACTATCAGGACGTCAATGCCGAACATGCTCATCAAACTGGCGTTAAGGCTGTCAAGAACTTCATTCAATCGCTGGGGACCGATTTTTTTTACCAGGATGGTTTCTTGAAATTGATTTCACGGTTCGACAAATGTATCAATGTTGGTGGCGAATATGTGGAAAAATTTCTATTCTTCAATTTATGTTTCAAAAGTTTTTATTTCGTTATGCCATTTTATGTTTCTGTTTGTAATAAATCTCCCTTGTGAAAAGGCATGACGTAACTTACTTTTGGAACGACTCTCGTATAGAGAAAAGAACATTTCACCTCCCTCTGCCATTTCCTCCTCTAATTTCAAAAAGTTTGGAGATGTCAGTATGAAATAAAGTGGAAGATAATGCAAGTGATCAGAGCTCTTCAACAATGTGTTACATGTGTAAGTTAAAAGGCAGTCAGAATTAGGAGTTAAAAATCATTTTTCAGTCCACAACCTCTACAACAACATTCGGTTATCGAAAAACTTTCAGGGCAAAAGTTGTTCATTATGATAAGATCCACCTAATTTGAGTTATCTTTCTATCTTCAATCATAAGGGAGTTATGGGGAAATGAAAACTTCAACCTCCAACCATTTCCACGCCCGCTAAGCTAGATAGCCCTTCTACGAACTCGGAAGAGATTTTCATCGTCCTTACAACATATCCCTCGTCGGTTCAATTCCAATAAAAATTTCTATTTAAGAGTAACCTGGTCCATTTGTACGGAATACAGTTTGAAACTTTTATTCTAAAGTAATAAAAACTGTGTAATGAAACACTACATTTAAAACTGAACATAGTTAATTTCATAGAAATATTTTATAGCCATGTGAAGCATGGGAATATGTGTCGAATTATTCACCTGTGAAACAGCTGCTCATTACTCTACGCATTGCCAACTTGATTTATTTTGGATTATGAAGTCTCGGTAATCCGAAACAAAATAATGTGCCGTCATCTGGATTATGGTCTCTTTCGAACAGAAAAAAGTACTTTATAACCGCGTATTCATCAAAATTGGTACAAAACAATCTCTTCGAGAAGAAATATCCTTTCCAGAATTCGAAGCTCTAATCTGCTGCAAACCATTTAGAATATTAAAATAAAAAGAATAAATCAAGACAGTAATTTGTTCCTGAATATTTTTTTTACTAAATAACATTAAATCTTTCATAATTATATAAATGGGAAAACAGACTTTTAGAAACGAACTCTTCCTCTACTCTGTTTAGGTATTATTATATGTATGTTGTTCAATTACATACAATGTTTGAAGAAATCTAAACGCTTTTCCAATCCTTAAGAAAACCAACCAGCAAATGTGGAATAAACCATTTGGCGGTTCTTTGGTAGGAGACATAAGTCACCAAGACCCCATGGAACACAACTTAGAATGGTTCATAAGCAAGCAAAGTGAGAAAATCAGCTAATAAAAAATAGAGTAAAGAAACTATTTTTCTTTACTCTATTTTTATTGTTATTGCATGTGTATTATTAAATTGCTTACACTTTTTGAAGAAATCTAGATTTTTTTCCGCTCGCTTCAGAATATCAAACCAGCGGGAGTGTTCTCCCCTAAACTTTCTCGTATACTTCCACCAAAAGGTGCCGTTTCTCCTTCCCCCGCGTGGATAAAAAAATTCGAACCTACTGTTATCCAGAATCCAATGACTGTTAGAAAGTGTTTCATTATAGTGATTGAAAAATATCTAGGTAAAGAATTCAAAGAGATGCGCACCGATTAAAACGCATCTATCGCACACTGCTAGGTTTCACTCTTGCCGTCTCAAGGACAAACTGACGTAATTCGCTCCTTTCGGGAGCACAGACGAATGCTTCCGTACGCAAGCGCGTGGAGATAGCGGATTGTTTTCAATGGTTAATTATACAGGCCGACAGACAGTCAACCCTTTGACGGATTTGGCCCAAAATTTTATACGGACCTACATCCATGACGATAAAACTGTGTACGAAATTCTATCCATCTAGCTATTCAAGTTTCTGAGTTATAGTGTTCACATGAAAGCGGACAGACAGACAGACTTCACGCTGACGGATTTTGTCCACAATTTGATAGAAACCTACAAATTATGTTTAAAGACCACATACCAAATTTCATCCCCGTAGCTCTAATTGTTTTCGAGTTATCGTGTTCACAGACAGACATAATTCCAAAATTGTGTTTTTCGGACTCAGGGAGGTCTGAAACGTGGAGATTCATCAAAATCTCGAGTTCGAATTTTTTGACGATTACAATACTTTCTCTTTGTATACCTCGTATACGAGAAAGTAAAAAAGCAGATGTAGTGTAGATGGCGGCTTTTTGCTAGGCGACAAAAAGACACCACGAGCCTATAGAACACAACCTAGCAAATAAGCGCGCGAAAACAAATGAAGTAAGTATACGTAAAAAAACTATGAAAAATCCCGCAACGGAAAAGCCGTTACACAGTACAGAATAAACAGGCGGTCATGTTTATCAATCCACTCAACTCTGCCTTTCAAATGTAATGAAATATTAGGCAACATAATATCGTCTGAGACGTTGAACTTTATCTGAAGTCAATAAACCGAGAAACATAAATCACTTGATGAAACACAACGGTCTGTCTCCAAGGTGTTCAAAACACGGTTTCCGATCGCGAAAAATGAAACCCAGATAAATAATAAACACAAATAAGATAAGTTCCCATGGTGATTTGTGTTGTGACTTTCTCTGAAGAGTGCGTTATCTCGCCCGCCTCTTTGGTCGGTCTCACAGGTACTCATGAGAAGAGAGCAAAATAAAATGTCTAGATTTTTTTAAAAAGTATTTTCGCTTTAACAATTACCGAACTATACAGGTGTTCCCATTTTATGAAGCACTTTTTAAAAAGAAAAAGTTATTAACATGCGATAGGTCTTACTTGATAAGTGCCGCAAAGTGGATAAAATCATCACAAATTCCGTAACTTGCCCTATGCACAAAAGGATAGCCCAACTGTCGCGATAATGCGTTGATCACTGAATATCTTCATCTGAACGTCACATGATCATGATGTCAGAGTGTGACATTATCTGTTTGGAGCAGTGGCGAATCTAGGATTTGGGTCTGGGGGGGGGGGGCTGGGGGTATAAAAATTTTGTATCGTCATGACGAATGTCAAACCTCAAGGCTAAAGTAAACCAAAAGACTTTAACATTACGGACTTTACTCACCTGACCATAAGAATCATAAAGAACAATACAATACTTTCGATAACTTAATAAAAATTACAATGAAAAAACTAGCCAAAAAATGTCTTCTACCGCGTCAACGCAACAAGTACAAGTGGAATGATTACAAAAGTAGGAAAATTTTCGAGCCTGTCAAGCCAGAAAGTAATGTTGAAACGATTTTATTATTTTTTAAAAGAGATAAATTAAGAACTAACAGTTGTAATGATTTTAAATAAAATCCAGAATTCTGGCTTAGATCTAGGGGGGCTGCAGACCCATAGAACCCCCCCCCTTCCTGGATTCGCCACTACTATAGTCGTAAACCTGATTTCCAATGTTTCAAGGGGAGAAAACTTAAAATTTACGTGCTTGAGAATAATTTTAAGAGCACTCCCTTAAAGGTTTTCATGTAATATAACTAAACTATATACTGTTCATTTAATTCAAATAAATTCAGAAAATTCAATATTTGACATTACATATAATAACTTTGGACTCGTAAAAGGAGGTGTAGAGCTTTTCCGATTTAACATAAAAGGATCTTCTGCCAATAGCTTCTCATAAGAAACCACTAACATTGCTGCCAACAGCAGACACGTCAAATATACGTTACTGTAATGACTGACATGAAATAGTTCCGGAATATTATTTTATGTTTTTTCTTTCTCGTATACGAAGTATACAAAGAGAAAGTATTGTAATCGTCAAAAAATTCGAACTCGAGATTTTGACGAATCTCCACGTTTTAGACCTCCCTGAGTCCGAAAAACACAATTTTGGAATTATATCTGTCTGTGTGTCTGTGAACACGATAACTCGAAAATATTAGAGCTACGGAAATGAAATTTGGTATGTGATCTTTACACATAATTTGAAAATTGCTATCAAATTTTGGACAAAATCCGTCCACGGGAAGTCTGTCTGTATGTCTAGGTGGATAAAATTTGGTACACATTTTTATTATCAAGAATGTAGGTTTGTATCAAATTTTGGACCAAATCAGTCAAAGGGTTGACTGTCTGTCTGTCTGCATAATCGCAAACTTTTAAACACAATAACTCTTTGAGATAATGACTTAGATATATGAAATTTGGTATGTGGCCTTCTTACCGTAATGGTAGATTTGTGTCCAACTTTTGCGTCAATCGGTTAAAAAAAGTTGCTCAAATTGCGAATTTCATTTTCTTTATCTTACGCCCAGCCTTATTGGTAATCACGCCGGCTTCTAATTCCATTTCCGCGTTGGACGACCTTCGGAAATCGTGGTATGAAGTTTCGCTTATTTTTTTTCTCCACTGCGTTAGGGGTTCCTGTTAGTTTCACTGCCTTTTAGCTTATTTTTTTTTTCTTCACATGTGTTAGGAGTATATGAGAAAGTTTAGGGGAGACTACTCCCGCTGGTTCCTTTTCTTAATATCCTGCTGTTGAAAAATCTTCTTTCTAAAATTTTAATTTTATTAATTGATTTGAATTCGTCTTAAAATATCGCACTTCTCCTGTTTCGTGACGTAGCTGTGAGTGTGATCTTGGGAAATGATTTCAGGACTTCAAAGCCGAAAATTCACTTGAAGGCTAGCCATGCCATTTGCACTAAGACCGTTTTTCTTCTCCACCCATTTTAATCTCAAAAATCCAGGCACGTCATTCATTTGAGGCTTCAAAGTGCTCTGGCGATAGGGGGAGCAAAGATCGCTCCCCTCCCGTACCGCCGCTCTTCGATCCTCACTATTCCATCCCCATTCAGCGGATTTCCGATTTCCTACCCTCGAAGCGAGGTCCCAATCTAGTCAAATTCTTTGATGTACCGACCACCCTCGTTCGAGGCTCCTAATTGGAATCGGCGCATGAGGTGCTGGAATTTGATTTCGTTGGAATTCCAGCTTCTAAGAGCCGCTATGCTGATTTCCGTCAGTTTTTAAAACGGACGATTCCTTTTTCCTTCCCGTGTTCTGAAAATTCCAGTTTGGATTAGATGTGAATTACCTGTTTTTCAATGGTGATTTCTCGCGCAGGTGTTAGAAGCGCTCGCCTCGAACCTCGAGACCCTAGGGGGTTCAAAATCTATTTGATGGATATTGCAGTGCTAAGCTGACGCCGAATTTACGACATTGGGTAGAGGGGTCTCAAAACAATTTTGCGCCTGTGGCCTCATATTGTCGAAATCCGCCACTGACTTGTAAAGCGGGCAATTCACATCTCTTCCAAACTGGAATTTTTATAACACGGGAAGAAAAAGGCAATCGTCAGTTTTAAAAACCGATGGGAACTAGCATAGCGGCTCGGGGAAGCTGGAATTCCAACGAAATCAAATTCCAGCACTTCATGCGCCGATTCCAAGTTGGAGCCTCGAACGAGGGTGGGCGGTACATCAAAGGATTTGACTAGATGGGGACCTTGCTTCGGGGGTAGGAAATCGGAAATCCGCTGAGTGGGGGAATAGTGGGGATTGAAGAGAGGCGCCAGCGCACTTTGAAGCCTCAAATGAATTTTATTTTATTTTACGAGGCGTGTCCGGAAAGTAAGTACCGTCTCGTTCTACCGCCACCGCAGCGCTAGTGTCGGAGTTCCGCGCATGTGCACACGTGTCTCTGGTTCATTGTCTGTCCACTAACGCAATTACAGCCAGATCGTGTTGTGTTTACATGTGTTAGTGAGCGTTCAAAATGTTTAAGACGATTGCCGATCCCGCCGACTGTGAAGTGCTTTCTGTAATTCAGTTTTTGAACGCAAAGAATGTTAAGCCAACTGAAATTCATCGTCAACTTGTAGAGATTTATGGCGAAAATGTAATGACTGATGGAATGGTTAGAAAGTGGGTTCGACACTTTAATGATGGACGCACCAATGTTCATGACGAAGCACGGAGTGGGCGACCTTCTGTTGTCAATGATGGTTTGGTTGCAAAAGTGAATGAGAAAATTCGTGAAAACAGACGGTTCACAATAAGAATGCTTTGTGATGAGTTTCCACGAATTTCAAAAACTGTTTTGCATAAGGATGTCACAAATCGCTTAAATTATCGCAAGCGATGACGACGCAAAAAACTGTGTTCAGCAGTGACTGTCTTCACTGGCGGCATCTTTCTTTGAAGAGGATATAGACAATTTGGTTTCCCGCTATGACAAGTGTCTGAACAATGGTGGTAACTATGTAGAAAAATAGTTTCCGAAATTTTCTTTCATGTAAAAATAAATTTTGTTTTGAGAAAACTTTTTTTTGCGAGCTTTTCAAAAACGGCACTTACTTTCCGGACACGCCTCGTATTTCAAACCCACACCGGTCCGGTCTAGCCGAAAGGGGGTAAGGCCTTTAGCAGGCGAGTGGGGAATATATAAAAGCAATACAAGAATATCAATATGACATGACACACGCAAACTCATCACAAACACAGCACAGAACGTTACAGACATTGCAAAAAAGGGACAATAACAAAATAAATAAAGTAATCTAAAACATACTGGCAAGAAAAAAATAAATGAAAAGTACGCCACTGAATCGATGTTACACTTGGAATGAATGACGTTACACCTCATATGAATGACGTGCCTGGATTTTTCGATTAAAATGGGTGGAGAAGAAAAACTTCGGTCTCAGGGCAAATGGCATGGCTAGCCTTCAAACAAATTGGCGGCTTAATAAAGTTACCGGTGCATGTGGAAGGTTATTTTATACTCATCGGTTACATAAATGGAAATTGCGTCCAGTCCAAGCATGCAGAATTACTGATGACAATAAATAATAATACACAAATATATATAACAAATATAACACTCAATAATAACTATATAAATACATAAAAAATATAAACATCAGAAAAATAACAAAAAAGTAAAAATAATAATGAAATAAAAAATAATAATAAATAAATAAAAATAAGAAGGAAAAGGAGGCAGTAAATATGCAAATACAGTAGAGTCTCCCTACAACGAAGTCTCCCTACGGCGAATTTCTATCTATAACGAAATATTTAATCGGAATTTTAAATAGCATTCAAAATATTCTCCATATAACGAAGTGGTTGTCTCTCTATAACGAATTTTTTCAGACCTATATCTTTTCGATTTTTGTCATTTTTGAAGAAAGTTGCTAATTTCTGTGCAAACAAATAGGTCACACGTGCCTGTTTCTGGAACCACTCGCATTGTTCATTCCAGCGATAACACATAACAATAGAATGCTATTTGAAGGGTAATGCAGTTGTGGGGACCTGGGTTTCTACAGAGGGAGCAACATTTCTACGGGTCAAGATTCCAAGAATCGGGGTGGAGTGGAGGTGGAAATAACAAATGGATGTGAAAATACGCATTTTATGTTTATCCATACTAGTACATATTATTCTCTAAATTGATGAATTGTCTTCTCTTTTGAGCATTTTATTTATACAATAAAAATTAGTATAATTTTAACAAATTTATAATAAATATTACTTTATTTTTAATTGAAAGTCATAATTAAATACTTTTGAACTTATCGCACACACTAAAAGGTTTGTTACATTTACTTAAATAACTGCAAAAATCTCTAATCTCCGCATAACGGAAATTTTCTCTATAGCGAATTTTTCAACTGGAACCAAGCGATTTCGTTATAGGAAGATTCCACTGTATAACGATCCAACTAAAATAACAATTTTATTTTATCGGTTATGCTATATAATTCTCTAATAGACTTTTTTTCTGTATTTTATTTTTTGAGAAAAATCTCTAATTTTCCAGATCTGCCACTGGGGGCGCAGTGATCAATCTCAGATGATAGTGCATCGCCATATTATTATAGGTAGAGATTACTTCCACAAACAGAACTCTCTTCGGCCGAACATAATTTCGCTGTTTAAAGATATTGGCATACACATCCATTTTTATCCTTGAGAAAAGAATCTGTTCTTCTCACATCAGAAAATCCGCCAATGAAATTTGCATTAATACATCGTTCATGAAAAATATTTTTTATAAAAGATAATCCCTACATTTACGAGTAGGTCTTACTGCGCAGTCCTTGACTTGCTTAGTAAATAAACCAAGTTAGCTCGGAGCCTTGAGTCTGACTAACAACATAAAAGGGAAACAACATGAAAGTAAACAGAGTTACAACCTATACTTGATTATTACGTATCACTACGACTTACGAGATCTATTTTAATGGAGAAATACACTAAAACAGGACGAAGAAATATCTTCATGCCTCTAAAGATACAAGTAGAAAATTCAAACATTTATTTATCAAAATTGTTAATATGAAGTTATTTTTGGGGCGCAAAACTGTATTTCAAACATTTTTTTTAAATTCCCAATATACAATAGTATGTATATTCACTTTAGACATACAGTGGAATCTCCGTTTAACGAAATCGCTTGGTTCCAGTTGAAAAATTCGCTATAGAGAAAATTTCGTTATACGGAGATTAGATATTTTTGCAGTTATTTAAGTAAATGCAACAAACCTTTCAGTATGTGCGATATGTTCAAAAATATTTAATTATGGCTTTCAATTGAAAATGAAGTAATATTTATTATAAATTTGTTAAAATGATACTAATTTTTATTGTATAAATAAAATGCTCAAAAGAGAAGACAATTCATCAATTTAGAGAATAATATGTACTAGTATGGATAAACATAAAATGCGTATTGTCACATCCATTTGCTGTTTCCACCCCGATTCTTGGAATCTTGACCCGTAGAAATGTTGCTTCCTCTGTAGAAACCCAGGTCCCCACAACTGCATTACCCTTCACATAGCATTCTATTGTTATGTGTTACCGCTGGAATGAACAATGCGAGTGGTTCCAGAAACACGATTTGTTTGCACAGAAATTAGCAACTTTCTTCAAAAATGACAAAAATCGAAAAGATAAAGGTCTGAAAAAATTCGTTATAGGGAGACAACCACTTCGTTATATGGAGAATATTATGAATGTTATTTAACATTTCGATTGAAAAATTCGTTATAGGGAGAAATTCGCTGTAGGGAGACTTCGTTGTAGGGAGACTCTACTGTATTTCAAATGCCTGTCATAGAAAAAAAGAAGATATGATTTTTATTACTTTACTAGCCGCCTTCGGCGACCAGCTTATTCGCCGGGAATATAATTTCAATTGAATCTATTATGTATAATTTGATATTCATGGTTTCCTAAACAATTTTAAATTTCAAATTGTGATAGACATTTAACCCATGTTCTTTTAGTAGCCTTGCATCTGTTCTGTTCGTTGTCTGCTTGAACATCCCTAATAGAGTCAAGTGACTGGCTGTGTCATGCAACATCAAATGGTACGTTGTCGGCATCAACTTCACTCTTACTCCTCTTGCAAAATACGGATTTTGATTTTAACTTTAAAATGGCGCGGCACATTTTACTTCCAGCCGCATGTTAGCTGGATGAAAATACGCTGATTAAAACATAGCATTAAACATTAAGATATTACCTTAGCTTTCAACAATGACAGAAAAACACGCAAATAAATGTTTGTTTAAACAATGAAAACGGTTTGAATTGCGTTGCAGCAATGAAAAGCATTGTTGTAAATTATGCCAACCATATTTTAATTTTTTTTAAAAATTAAAGAAAAATCGTACTTGATTGATATCATTGAAAAGGTAACTTTTTGCACTTTCAGATGAAATAACTGTAATATTTTCGGAAGTTATTGAGGAAAAACGCCAAAATTTTGCTTAATTTTTAATTAATTAAAATTTCATAAAATGTGCTCCGAGGTGCACATTCTCACCCTCTAAAGTATGTTTGTGCAAAATTTCGTAGAACTAGGTCCAGTGGTCTGCCTTTTAGATGCTTGATGCAAAAATCATTCAGAACGCTCTAGAAATTCAAACGCAAAACCGTTACACCTAGAGCTACCATATTTGGCAAGTAGTTACTGCTTGGAGAGAAGATTCGCACTAAGAAAGGGTTTTTCAAAATTTTAATAAGATTTTAAATTAATTAAAAATAAATCGAAATTCTAACGTTTTTCTTCAATAACTTCGGAGCATATTATACAAAAAAGCTATTTTTACACCACTTTAAAATGCAAAAAATTAACTTTTCAGCTGTATGTTTTTTCCGTGCGATTTTTTGCTAAAGTTTAAAAAATATTTTTGCAACATAAATACTGTTCAAAAATATTTTTCATCGTTTTAGTCACTGCATTTAAACATCAAACACATTAAACAAATTTTTTGTGTGCTATTGCTGCTCTATAATTAAGGTATCCGAACATGTTGAAAAGTCGATTTTCGACCAAAATTCCAATTTTTTAATTTTTAATGTTTTCGATAGTTCATTCATTTACCTTTCTAAAACATATTTACTTTTGTCGGTACGTTAAATAGAAGATGAGATATTAATTGTTTTATAACAAACCGAAAACCGGAAGTGGGCGTTTAATTAACCGAAAGTTGTCATTTAATGGGAAAGAAACCTGTCTAAAGTTCTTTTAAACTGCATTTTTTCAAGTTATGTCAGTATATTTTTAGGAAATTTTTTTAAAGTTTAGATACTTAATTTGAGCTCGGGGAAAAACTAAAATTTGATTTTTCTCAAAATTAGATTTTATGCATATTTTTCAAGCTTCAAACATGATAACTCAAGATATTATCATTCGATTGTTCTGAAATTTTGTGAGCACTTTCTTCAAATGTGTCTCTAGTGAATATACTAGAATAATGTATATTGTAACCGTATTTTTTAATTATGGCCTTTTATTTGAAAAATGACATAAAAAATTTGCTGAAAATCTTATAATGACTGTTCGATTAGCTCTAAAATTTTTATTTATCCAAAGAATGTTAAGATTCTAGTACAAGCACTAGTCCATAGTGTGTAGTTTATTTTAGTGTTAGTTTTATTTGAATTATTACAAAAGTTTGACCTGTAGCATGTTTGAAGTTTTGGGGAATTTCCTCTAAAAAGCAGCAGAAATTGGAGAGTTTTGTAAATTTGTAATAATTTATACTCAAAAATCATACTCTAATATTAATCTTTATTAAATTCGAATCTTAAAAAACATATTTTGGTGTTTCTATTTCACAATTTAAAAAAAAGTGCTCCGAACGTGTTCGGATACCTTAAGAGTAAATTCTTCAAAACAATAAATATAAAGACACACGGAATAAGACTAAAACGTTGTCATGCTACGATGTTTCCAACTAGAGATTCGAATCTCCATTAATTTTTTGAATTATCACGATAACAAATATACGCACACATGAACAGACTTAATTCCAAAAAAAAGTCCTTTTCAGTCTTATAGACGTCTAGAAATTCGAAATATTCATCAAAATGTGCAAGTTAATTTCTTTGACGATCATAAAACTTTCTCTGGGTATATTTCGTAAAGAAAGATATTAAAAATAGACCAAAAGTTTAATGATATTTCTATATAAGAAATGGCATATTTGTGAGAACGAATACAGTGCTACAAAGTGCCACTTATTTCCATTAGCGAATCTTACGTCTCAACGAACTTCCGCCTATTTTCAAGACACTCACCTAAATAGGTACCTATCGCACCTACGCAAGATCGAAGACATTTGTTATACTACCTCTACAGTGAAATAGTGCCCTCTTTGCTTCAGTATCAGTTAATTGAATCGGAGAGTCTGGTAAACATTGTTTACTGAAATTAAATCCTTAGTATCGCCTTTCTTTCCACTGTTAGCTGAAATCCCTTTTTACGCTAAAACTCACGTTTGTATCAAAGAAAAGCACGTTTTATTCTTTGGGAAGTTTTCGCTCGTAAAAATGTTTCTCAAATAGCACTTTGTAGATCTACTCGGATATATTTAGGGCACTATAAAAATCTATATAGTTACTTAATTTGATTTATAATTCCAATTTTATTCTATAGTTAAAAAATTATTTTATAATATTATTTGTATCAGTATACTCTTATGTAGCATTTTATGTGGGAATGATAGATTTAATGAAAAACAGCGTTGATAAAGCATGTGATCGATTAGGCTGTAATGGTTTCTCATGTGTGTGGTTTATCTCTCCACATCCAATAATGATCCAATTTGTCTTTTATGGTTTTATTGACACACACAACACCACTACGACACACATATATATATATATATATATACATACAGTGGAATCTCCCTATAACGAAATCGCTTGGTTCCAGTCGAAGAATTCGCTATAGAGAAAATTTCGTTATACGGAGATTAGAGATTTTTGCAGTTATTTAAGTAAATGTTACAAACCTTTTAGTATGTGCGAGAAGTTCAAAAATATTTAATTATGACTTTCAATTAAAAATGAAGTAATATTTATTATGAATTTGTTAAAATTATACTAATTTTTATCGTATAAACAAAATGCCCAAAAGTGAAGGCAATTCCCCAATTTAGAGAATAATATGTACAAGTACGGATAAACATAAAATGCGTATTGTCACATCCATTTGCTGTTTCCACCCCGATTCTTGGAATCTTGACCCGTAGAAATGTTGCTCCCTCTGTAGAAACCCAGGTCCCCACAACTGCATTACCCTTCATATAGCATTCTATTGTTATGTGTTATCGCTGGAATGAACATTGCGAGTGGTTCAGAAACAGGCAGGTGTGAGTGATTTGTTTGCACAGAAATTAGCGACTTTCTTCAAAAATGAGAAAAATCGAAAAGATATAAGTCTGAAAAAATTCGTTATAGAGAGGCAACCACTTCGTTATATGGAGAATATTTTGAATGTTATTTAACATTCCGATTAAAAATTTCGTTATAGGGAGAAATTCGAAATATATATATATATACACAGTAGAGTCTCCCTACAACGAAGTCTCCCTACAGCGAATATATATATATATATCAAAACCAACATATAAACACAAAATAAAAACTCAAAAACAGTAAAAAAGGACAAAATGGCTAATTAGACAAAAACCAGAAAAAACCAAAAAAATTGAAAAATATCATAGCGAGCCGCTCGTCAGGAAGGGAAGCTCGCTCATGATATTAATTTGTGCTTTTTTCTGCTGACGACAAACGAAATCCGTTAAAAATTGCCGTCATCCCCTCTAAAAACACAAAACAGACGAAAATGGAAGATGGAAGATTTCTTGAATAAAAAATATAAATACATTTAAGAAGATTTAAAAAGAATCAAATACAAAAATCCGAATACAAATACAAAAAATCCGAATACAAAAATACCTAGAATAAAAAACAGTCGTAACATAAAAAATAATAAAATAAAGCGAAATATGCTTACCATGGCAAGGGAAACGCTACCGCGACCACGAGGAAAAAGAACGCCAAACCAGTTATCGCCGTTGCCAAACAGAGGAAAGAGAAAGAAAAGGAGAAAGAGGCTTTGTCAGTAGCTCTGAAATCACTGCTTGAGATATCGTCGCACAAAGTTCTCGGGAATACCATTATTTAAAAGTTGATCATACAAAAGCTCTAGTTGTCTAGATTTTGAAATTTCGTTCGAACAAATAGATCTAATGCGAGAAAATTGAGAGATAATAGTGTTTCTATAAATCTTAATAGAAATATTAGAAGACCAATATGAAAGTCGGTTGACACAAAAATTAAAATCCATTCTTTTGTCAAAGATATCGATACAAAAGCTATTATTTTTTCTATTGTTTTTCTTAATATATATATATATATATATATATATATATATATATACTCGGGGGTAGGGTCAAAGGGAATCTGAGGATGAATCCCTGAGGGGGTGGGGATGACAGTTCTACTTTTCCCTTTCTGGGGGTTACTGTAGTCAAGGTGCCACATAGCCTACCAAGCGACCAATAGTATATCATTAGATCCTGGAACAACAAGCTATTAAAGGGAATAAATCGTGCTTGTTTTCATGTAATAAATTTTTTTTTAATCTGAAAAATTTATTCCTATAGATTTCAATACAAATGTGCGAATCAATGTGGGTTAGACGCGTTAAGCACGATCACTTTTTCGACTTGAAAACTTGGAGTATTAATAAGAATGAAAATAAATATACAGTCGGACCTCTAGTTAACGAAGTCGCTAAATCCCGAAAAAAAGTTCGTTATATGGAAAATTCGTTAAATAGAGATTCTCCTATTAAAATACTTTAAACTACACAAAACAGATTTTAAATTCATAAACACTAAATATTATTAAAAAAAGTAATTAATCACACCTTTATTTTGTAAATTAATATCAATTTGTTTTATATATTTCACCCATCAAAAAGAAATCTGCAAGGAAAACAAGAATGAAACAAAACATTGTCCGGGAATACACTGTATTTTCCAATTTAAAAAATAATTTATATTAAAATCAATGAATTTTAGCATTTCATCATACGAAGGTTTGTTGATTTCTGCATCGTGATCATTTCCATCTTCATCATCTTCGTCTTCTTCGCAATTCATTGCTGTACTGTTTTTATTTTTCACACTGTCCACTTCAAAATTGCCTCATCCACATCTTCATCGAATCCGGACGGGCATTTCTGTGTTTCAAATTGAACTCTGTCCAGCCCATGCTGTATTATCATTCTTAAATTCGTAAAAGCATTGTTGCAATCGATATCGCATGAAATAACTATTTAGGTTGAAACGTAGACAGAGTGTGGGGGGTGCAATCTTTAAGAAACGGTAAAACAAAATGCTTCTGATTTCAGCATACGGAAGATAAGACAGACGCAGAGGCTTTATATCTTATCTCATCACTTCACGTTCGGCGGAAGAATTTCAATAAATCAAAAGCTTGCGGAAATCTAGAAACATTGAGGAACTTCAACGCTTACGTAGCAACTGAGAATTTGGATTCGACAATTTAAAAACAAAAACTGGCGGTGCAGGGGTTTGGCTTTAATTCCTTAAATACTGATCCTAGATATATAGGCTAAATTGCAAAGCTGCTGCATGAGAAAAGGTGCAAAATTTTATTAAATCAAAGAAGTACTGCAAAGAATTGTATATTAAAAAATGCCAAATTTTTATACGCTCCCCATGCACAAAACCTTTCTAAGAATAAAAGAGTTTTCATAGAAAATAAAGAACTATTGGGAATATCTTGAAAAAAACAAAAGATATCAAAGCAAAACTGCATTAACAACAATACTAAATCTGATACTACTCTTCTGCATAATCGCCGTTGTTATTGAGGCACTTATCATAAATAGGCACAACTTTTTCTCTGCCGTTACAGTACTCATCTGCCACTAATTACTGAAATCATGAAGTTACTGCTTTTCTAAGCGCTTCATCATTAGAAATGTGTTGCAATGAAAACCCTTTCATTTTTGAGTAAAAAAGGACTTTTCGACGACTTCAAAGCGTTATCCAAAATATGAGACATGAAATGTTATCTGCAAGGATTCTGTTGATTCATGAAAAAGCTCGACCAAGAAGAAGCAACACAACACAAATTGGAAAGTTGCAAGTGGGACATTTTTGGCCTCCCTCCCCTTACAATCCCGACTTGACACCTAGTGATTTTAACCTTTTCCCAAAAATGAAATTATTTTTCAAGGGAATACCCTTCTAAAGTAATGAAGCACTTAAAGAAACAGTAATTCCATAGTTTATTCAATGGCGGCAAATCAGCAGGTACATCATCGGTACTGAAAATTTTGTGCTTCGTTACGATAAGTGTTTCAATAACAATGGAGATAATGTAGAAAAGTAATTTTAGGTTTAGTACAGGGTAACAAAAAAGTATAGGGATCACTTTTGTGGTTATCTACCAGTAAAGTTATACATACAGATGGATACAGCATACAGATCGAAAGCTCTGCTATTAGACTTTCGATTGCAATACTGTTTGATAAAATCATAATATTGTTTTTGAAGAAATTTGACCAAATGCTGATTGGTCAAATACAAGCACTTTTAGAACTTCTATGGAGCCACAGAATTATACAAACCCATTTCAAAAAGAAAGGTATTGGGATTTCACTCAGCCATATCAGTCGCATCAAGAACTCAAAACTCGGATGGATGAAAAATGATTCAAAACCAATAAAAAATGGACGGCAAAGCAAATTGAAGAATTCAGATTTGCAGAGGCTTGAGAAAATGGCATCGAAACCGGATCCACCAACACAGGCAAGCATGGCTAAAGCTCCTAACGTGAGCCAGCAAGTTGTAAGCTATCAACTAAAACATACGCTAAAGAAAAAATGCCATGGAAAACCTAAATGTCATCACTTGAATGAGAGATCGGTGCAGATTAGGTGGCAACGTTCATATGGCCACTTTACAAGCTTCTCCGTAAGGACAAATGGCGAAAGTTCATTACAATTGATGAAGCTTGGATCTATCTATCCTATACCAGTGCTAAATCTAAAGTTCAATATCTTAGCCGTGACCAGAAAAGGCGAGACTTGACTCCGTCAACCACGGTGCCTCATCCCAAAGGCGTAATGGTTTGGATGGGCATTTCCGCCAATGGTGTTACCAAACCACTGTTTGTGCAACCTGGGGCCAAAATAAATTCTGAGTATTACATACAGAAGATATTAATGCCCTTTCTTAAGGATGATTACTGCAGATTGTACCCAAATGGTGATGCTGTTTTCCATCAGGATTCTGCCCCATCGCATGCATCTAGGGTCACCCAGAAATTCCTCACGGATCAGCAAGTGCAATTCCTGAGGCCACAACAATAGATGTCAAACAGTCCTGACTCTGCACCATGTGACTTTCTATGTGGACATCTGAAAAACAAACTGAATAAGCGAAGAGTTTCTACACTGTGGGGGGGGGCTTCAAAAGGCTATTAGAAAAGAGGGGGAAAATCTCCCAGGAAATGATTTTGCGGGATTTGAAATCATGGCCGAAGAGTTGTAGACAAATCTATTATGCCGAAGGTCGACATATTGAGAAGCATCGCTGAATTTGTGTAATAACTTTTGGAAATAAAAACCTTCAAAAATGATCCCTATACTTTTTTGTTACCCTGTACTGTTGTAAATAAAGTTTTTTTTAAAAAATATCCTTGGATTGTTGAGGTATAATAATTTATTCGTTACTTTCTGGAGGACCATCGTAATGAAAAATTTGATAATCGTGTCAAAATAAATCCCGGAGATATAAAAAGTGCGCAATTCTCCAACCTCGAAGCCGGGACTCCATGCTGGCCCCGCCAAAGAGGTACACAACCAACACAATAAAGAGAATCCTAAGGTTATTTACAAAACCTTCATTATGAAGTTAATTATAATTTCACTTATCTCTACTAATAATAAAGGAGAATTTATGTGCGTGTTTTTGAGCAATATTGTAATAATTTTACTTTCTTTCTTATGCATTTTTTTCGTGTGTGTGAAATCTGTAAATAAAGTACTCTAAGGTATTAAGTAAATTATGAAGTATATCCGGTAAACTCAAAAATTATGGTTGGTAATCTTTAATTATTTTTATCGGCATGTTATTGGACGTAAAAGGAGCTTTGCCATTTTAATATACTGAAATCAAAGATTTTTTTTTCCTTTTGAGGAATAAGGGAATGAAGTTGTCGTCAACAAAGTGCAAACAGAAAGCTGGTCGCCGAAGGCGACTAGTAAAAAATATTAGCAACTTAGTTCAGAATTTTTCTTTTATTGACATTTTTACTTTTATTGGCTCTAAAAGTCTCTTCAGTGACAGAACAGAAACTACAGCTTTAAATATTTAACCATGCAATATATTCTATGAAAAAGCAATGCAAGTTTAAGGTATCCGAACACGTTGAAAATTCGATTTTCAACGTTTCCATTTTTTGATTTTTGATGATTTGGATAGTTCATTCATTTACCATTCTAAAACATATTTACTCTTGTCGGTACGTTAATTAGAAGATGAGATATTAATTGTTTTATAACAAACCGAAAACCGGAAGTGGGCGTTTAATTAACCGGAAGTTGTCATTTAAAGGAACAGAAACCTGTCAAAAATTCTTTTAAACTGCATTTTTTTCAAGTTAATATGATGTTAATATATTTTTAGAAATTTTTTTAAAGTTTTCATACTTAATTTAAGCGCGTGGCAAAACTAAAATTTGATTTTTCTCAAAACTAGATGTTATGCATAATTTTCACACTTCAAACATGATAACTCAAGATATTATCATTCGATTGTTCTGAACTTTTGTGAACACTTTCTTCAAATGTGTCTCTAGTGAATGTATTAGAATAATGTACATTGTAACAATATTTTTTTTAATTGTGGTCTTTTATCTCAAAAATGACATGAACAATTTGCTGAAAATCTTATAATGATTGTTCGATTAGCTCTAAAATTTTTATTTATACAAAGAATGTTAAGATTCTAGTACAAGCACTAGTCCATAGTATGTAGTTTGTTTTAGTATTAGTTTTATTTGAATTATTACAAATGTTTGACCTCTAGCATGTTTGATGTTTTGGGGAATTTCCTCTAAAAAGCAGCAGAAATTCAAGATTTTTGCAAATTTATAATAATTTATACTCAAAACTCATACTTTAATATTAATCTTTATTAAATTCGAATCTAAAAAACGTATTTTGGTGTTTCTATTTCACAATTTTTAAAAAAAAAGTGCTCCGAACGTGTTCGGATACCTTAAAACGTTTATAATGAATATTTTTCTGGATATATAATAAGCATTCATATTCAATGCAATTAAGTTAAAATATAAGAAAATCTCCTCGAATTTTAAAAGACAAATTGAAACATAAAACACCAAAAGTGCTACAAAAAGACAGAGTAGTTTCACAAAAAAAATGGAATTAATGATCATTTAATATAATGCGCGCAGCTCGAATAATAACAAAATTAACACTACCTTTTCATTATATTTTATTTGCTAATTCCATAATTTATCAAAGTAAAGATGTCGAGTATGTAGTTATATAGAAGAATAACTTGGAAGCTTTGTGTTTAACTATGTTAGAAAAAGAACTTCAGTTTCGAATAGAAAGATGATCAATTTCTTCCGATCGCTGTCTTTAAGAAACATTAGTTCGTAATGTTATTTAACCCTTTGCGGACAAGTACGGCGTATAGAGTGCACCAGTAGGTATTGTTGAAAAAGTCTTTCCGTGGGTGTATGGTGTAAACAGTCCAACACGCAGGATAATGGAGAATGAAGGTTTATTTACAAATATGCAGGAAAACACGTAGCACAGGTACAGGAAACAATAGTTCTTGCACGGATTACCAATGTAAACAGACAACGATTCACAGGTAATAACAGTTCAGCACTTTGACATTTAGCAACACAAACAGTCAGCAAATAACTAGTAACGACAAGAACTGCACTTTCATTAGCGCTCAGCTCACCAGCTTCCTAGCTCGCACTGCGGACGAAGGTCTAAAGTCGTTCCCAATGGATCAACACACTACCGCTCGGCGTCTAACAGCTTACTTGCTCGCACAGCGGATAGAACTCCAAAGACGTTCGCTCTCCAAGGCGATCCCAATCGATCAACACACACTCCGTCGTCCAAGCGCTCTCCTTATATGGTTTTCCCGGCAGGCCGTGACGTCACATGGAATGATCTAGCACATTCATGGCGTATCTTCTCTCCTAATAGAGATATCGAGAAGATTCCAGCACCTTTGAGATCCCATATTTCGTCGCCAATGTCTCCAAATTTGTCGCCAAGATGGTCGCCAAAGTCAGGGGTCCAGACTTAGCTACTGTCCGTCACCTCATACTTACCCCTGTAAAACTCTCTTCCGAACCATAAGACTCACATTGCTGGGAAGCGACTTTCCATGTTTGTAACAGTATTTATCATAAGCTGAATAAGCTAAAAACTAGCGAAGGTAGGCAGCTGGGAAGCGACTTTCCATGTTTGTAACAGTATTTATCATAAGCTGAATAAGCTAAAAACTAGCGAAGGTAGGCAGCTGGGAAGCGACTTTCCATGTTTGTACAGTATTTATCATAAGCTGAATAAGCTAAAAACTAGCGAACGTAGGCAGCTCGCCATTCGTCTAACCTCGTATTAACATTCCCCCTACTTGCTCGAATAGTTTCCACTGCCAATGAATCAGTCAGTTTGGTGTGATCGGACTTGGAAGTGCATGAAACGCTCTCCATAACCCTACCTGGCTATCACGAAACGGCGGAAAATTATCCCTATATAACAATATTTTTCTTTTTTGGAAGAATTAAGTAAGAAAATAGCAGCTGATGACGAATCTGATGCATTATATCTCGACGGAGGAGTGACTGAGTATAGCGACCAAGAAACTGACTCTGAGACTGACTTCCAGTTCACGAAAAATATATAGCGACTGAAACTAGAACACAAATGTTTGTATCAACCATCCGTTCAACCTCTAATCTTATTATACCACAAACCAGTGGGAGTGGCCTCCCCTAAACTTTCTCGTATACTCCTCAAAAATTTGTCATTTCCCCTCCCCTTGCGTGGAAAAAAATCGAACCTACTGTAACCCAAAATGCAAAGAATATCAGAAGGTTTTTCATTGTAGATTATAGTGATTGTAAAATATTTAGGTTAAGAATCATATTCAAAGAGATGCCTATGTATTGTAACTTAGCAATATTTAAGCTTTTCACTCTAGCAAGCTCCGCTAATGCGAGGGCACGAGCGAGCGAAAACAAAACAGGAGAAAAAACCAATCTATCGCAAACTCCGTCTCAAGGACAAAGTGACGTAATCCTTGCGCTTGCTATTAGTACGCATGCGCATGGAGATAAGTTTTGAAACGAATGCTTAACATGTATGCGATTATACAGACCTACAGACAGTCAATCCGTTGACGGATTTGGCCCAAAATTTTATACGGACTTACATTCATGATGATAAAACTGTATCAAATTTTATCCATATAGCTATTGAAGTTTTTGAATTATAGCGTTCGCATGACTTCGGACATACAGACAGACAGACTTCCCGTTGACGGATGTTGTCCAAAATTTGACAGAAACTACACATTATGTTTAAAGACCACATACCAAATTTCATCTCCGTAGCTCTAATAGTTTTCGAATTATCGTGTTCACAGACAGACATAATTCCCAAATTGTGTTTTTCGGACTCAGGGAGGTCTAAAACGTGGAGATTCGTCAAAATCTCGAGTTCGAATTTTTTGACGATTACAATACCTTCTCTTTGTATACTTCGTATACGAGAAAGTAAAGACATAAAATAATATTCGAGAACTATTTCATGTCAGTCATTACAGTAACGTATATTTGACGTGTCTGCCGTTGGCAGCAATGTCAGTGGTTTCTTATTAGAATTATCGACAGAAGATTATTTGCTGTTAAATCGGAATTTTTTAATGATTACAATACTTTCTCCTTGTAAAAAGCGCCACATTTAGAAAGTTCATTGCAAAATGGGCGCTGCTATTCACATTGAATGAATGCATGTTTTTTATTTATCTGTATTTTATAAAAACTTTACCTGAAACATTTCCATTCGAATGGCATTCCTCGTTTCTGTTGGAACCCGAAATCCTGTCTCTTCCGTTATCAGCTCGCCTCTCTATCCTTACTTTTACCTCGAGTCTCTCCTGGCATCGGCGCAGAATGCGGAATTTAAACCCTCTTCTCGGAATTCGAAAACCGATATTTCCATAGAGAAGGCGGCCGAGTGAGAATTCCAATCCATGCGGGATCAGCTCCAGAGATTCTCCTCGATTGAGCCCCGAGGGATGGATCGAGGCGCGTTATTCCCGACTTAACGTAATGTTTTGGTTAGATCTTAAAAAGTGGGACGTGCCGCCTCCGTCACACAGAACGTGATCGTTAGCTCTGGGCTGTTTTTCCGAGTGAGATGGTTCCTGCAGTGAGTGAGCTGCTTTTCAAGGCAAGAGTAGTATATTCCAAGTACAGTCGGACCTCTATTTAACGAAGTCGCTAAATCCCGAAAAAAAAGTTCGTTATATGGAAAATTCGTTAAATAGAGATTCACCTTTCAAAATACTTTAAACTACTCAAAACAGATTTTAAATTCATAAACACTAAATATTAGTAAAAAAGTAATTAATCACACCTTTATTTTGAAAATTAATATCTATTTGTTTTATATATTTTACCCATCGAAAAGAAATCTGCAAGGAAAACAAGAATAAAACAAAACATTGTCCGGGAGTACACTGTATTTTCAATTTTAAATAATAATTTTATATTAAAAGTAATGAATTTTAGCATTTCATCATACGAAGGTTTGTTGATTTCTGCATCATGATCATTTCCATCATCTTCGTCTTCATCGCAATTCAATGCTGTATTGTTTTTATTTTTCACACTGTCCACTTCAAAACTGCCTCGTCCACATCTTCATAGACACATGCTTTTAAACTTTTTTTCACGCTTTTATCTACCTCATGATGAATTAAATTTTTTTCTTTGATGCTCAAGCACTTTCGCTTCGACATTTTCCAGTTTCAAGGTCAATGATCACCATAAAATTTGTTAAAAGAAAGAATAAGTTTGAAACGTTAAGAAATATTTTCACAAAAAGGGAGAAAGAAAATATTGGATCAAAGAAAAAGTTCATTAAATAGAGAATGCACTTCGCTATTTGGAGGTTATTTTACGAAGAAATTCGCAAAATGTTCTTGGTTCTAAGAAAAAGTTCGCAAAATAGAGAAATTCGCAAAACAGAGGTTCGTTAAATAGAGGTCCGACTGTATATTCCCACCAAATTCATCAATTTTTAAATGTATTTTTTACTTTCTCGTATCCGAAGTATACAAAGAGAAAGTATTGTAATCGTCAAAAAATGCGAACTCGAGATGTTGACGAATCTCCACGTTTTAGACCTCCCTGAGTCCGAAAAACACAATTTTGGAATTATGTCTGTGTGTCTGTGAACACGATAACTCGAAAACTATGAGAGCTACGGGGATGAAATTTGGTATGTGGTCTTTAAACACAATTTGTAGGTTTCTATCACATTTTGGACAAAATCCGTCAACGGGAAGTCTGTATGTCTGTATGTCCGAAGTCATGCGAACACTATAACTCAAAAACTTGAATAGCTGTGTGGATAAAATTTGGTACACAGTTTTATCATCATGAATATAGGTATATACCCCCAACAACTGTGCCAAATTTCAAAACTACACCAATTTCTTTTTCTATTTTTCCTTCGTTGACTGGACTACTGTTTGCATTTAAGAACGCAGGGAAATGAAGTTCTAAAAATGAACGGTAGGAGAAGGTAGACGAACAGTTCTTACTATAAAGAGAATCATCTCATAATCCAATCATAGGTGCGACGCATATCAATTACGAAGTGGTATATAGGGGTGCAGCACATACTAACAATTGTCATAAACACCAAAATGTCAATTTAATTCATGGAGATAAAGAAAGCTTTTTAAGATTTTTTTTAAATGGTCGTTTTCTCAGTTGATTTTTGATTTAGGGGGATTTTTCGGTCATTCGTGTTCTCATGTTCTAAAAGGATATTACAGAGATATGGCTTTTTTTATTATCGCACATTTCGTTTTATCTCCAGTACCCTGAAAATGGAATGCTTTCTTTCTAACCTCTGCAAGCCTCTTTTTTGACACGTCCTCCAATGCTTTCGTCGCTGCTAGTTGCTCTTCTGCGAAAACTTGAGAATCGCTGTCCCTCAAGTAAATTATTCCTCCGAGGAAAAATCACATGGTGCGAGATCAGGGAATAAGCTGGTTATGGCAGTACCGGAATGTGATGTTTTGACAGGTGATTCGACACCAGATGAGGCGTGATGGAACACCCACGATTTGACCTTTCAAGAACGTGGTCGCTTGAACCTTACCGAATCATGCAGACATTTAAGAACTTGAATTCCTTGCAAGCGAAGAAAACACAACATTTTTCCCCGCGATGGAAAGCTTTAAATGTCTATAATCACGAGACAAGCGCATGTGCTGTAAATATTTCAACCGGAAAAAACTGGTTATAAACCTAGTTCATCATAATCTTCACTTGTGGAATAGGAAATAGCACAATTCCTTTACATTAGAAAAATATTTTTAAAAGTTCTTTAACTTTTTGAACTTAGTGGTATATCAGGCAAAAATATTACATTTGCATTTGTCAGAATCTATTTCCAGAAACAGTTCATAGATGTCACACTTACAATTTCCGTTCTCATCTGCTGCCTACCTACGAAGATATAGTTCTAAAATCTGGCTGAAAATAACAAACTTCCACGGAAATGTTCGTGGTCCGATTTATTCTCAAATCTAGCTATTCATTAATCTATCTAGGGATGGAAGTTATTGCGAAAATAACTGGTTTTCGGTTAATTAGGTTTTTTTTCACCTCCGGTTTAACCTGGAGGTTATAATAATCAGTTTTCGAAATAACCGATTTTCGGTGGGTTTTTTTTTTTATAAAGAAACAAACGTTGTTTGTTATCAAAATTTTGTATTAATTCTGTTCTCACAGGAAATTAATCCACTAACCAATATTTATTTGTTCATAAAGACTCTTTCAATAATCCGCCAACCAACAGATCCGACAACCGCCTCGATGAAGCGATTGTCACTGATTGGCCTAAGATAATGAAATTCAAAGCTTCATAACTTGGTAAACTTTAGACTCATCGAACCTAAAATCGATCCTATTTTCCGATCCGGTTTTTTTTTTGCCCGGTTATTGGATTTTTAAAAAATAACCAGTTGTAACCGGAACAAAAAATAACCGAAAAAACCGGTTAACCGAAACAAAATAACCGAAAAAAACGTTTAACCGAAACAAAAAATAACCGAAAAAACCGGTTAACCGGAACAAAAAATAACAGAAAAAACCGGTTAACCGAAACAAAAATAACCGAAAAAACCGGTTAACCGAAACAAAAAA